>CAJPEX010002922.1:0-33683 GCA_905338405.1 Notodromas monacha
GTAAAAATAATATTCTAGTGGATAAGAGAGAAGAAAGTCCCTCTCTGCTGGAGGTATCTTTTTTAAATCAGCTAAATGGATGGTAAATTGGTGAGAGAAATGCCCAAGAACTTTCCTCACATCAATTTTAGGGTTGGAAATATCTCTTTCTTGTAATTCCGCCTGAAATGTATTTGCAGTTTTATAACAAAATGTTGAGTCAGTGTCCTCATGTGGGTCCATTTTTATTAATCATTTATGATAAAATAAGTGTCCCTATTTCAAATTGTCCGCAGGTTGTGGTGTCCGCATGTCGGGGTCTCACTGTAAATATTAATTTCTTGGAGTCCCTATGGAGATGCTCCCAGTCAATTCCAGACTGATTGTGGTGTTTTACTCATAAAATCTCCTTGTTTGGGGAAATTCTCAACATGTTTCAAGATATTGTCTAGAATTTTTGGATGTATGGTCAGATTATCAATTTTTTAACTGTCCCCAAGTCAAATTGTTGGTACTTTGGGGTGTCCATAGTTTGGGTCTCATTGTACCTCATAAAAATCTTCTTTTTTTTTACATCTGGAAATAATGTTCCATTTTCAATACCGTTTTATTCTTCACTGTATTCCATCAACAGGTGTTGCGTTTGAAGAAAATTCGCCGCTCACGGAAGCATTCTCCACCATGATCCTGCGGATGCACACAGCCGGAATTGCGACCCAAAGCATTAAATTCGCGCAAATTGAAGCCGGACTCGAGTCGACCACTTTCCAACAGCTGAAGTACAAAGTCGCCTTCCTCTTCTTTTGGGCTTTCTAGAGGTGTAACGGGGAAAGGTCAAAGAGGCGGTAGTATACCCAAATGAAAAGTGAAACACCAGACAGAGACCGCCAAAAGAACCGGCTTTAGGACTCGCATCAATTGGAATCGCCAAAAAGAAAGAAGAACTGTGTTCCAAGAAGATTTTTAGTCAAATTACCCAGTTACGATAATATGACGAGTACTATGTTTAATTTCTTCAAGGGATCAAAGGCAATGAAGAAAAATATCGAAGATGCTGGAAGTGAAGTAGAATTTTGAGGATTTTCATCCACCGACATGTTTCCATTTTAGAAAGTTGATCTTGAAACTCTGAAATGTTGAGTACCCAACTCCAATATGTCCAATTTTCACAGGCCTTTTTGAAGATAAAACACAGCATTGGATGATTTCTGATCATTGCAAAAGGAAAATCATGGTCTGCAAAACAAAATGTATCAAGGAATGAAAAACACTTGGGATGCAGAGAATTAATGCACAAAGTGTATGATGTTTCCCATCCAACTAGAAGGAATCCCCATCAATTGAATATCTATGAACATATTATGCTGAAGTTTTTGAAAAGTATATGTAGGATCTCCAGCTGGCAGTAGGTCCACTAAGCAAAGCACTTGCTGCTTCAGAAAGGACATGTCTTAGAAGTGAAACTTTGAAACTATCTCGTGTTTCCATGTTTTTCAAACACTTCTTCACAAATTATTGTTTGAAATATGACTGTCAAAGGTTTTCACCTTTGTCCAGTTCACCTTTTACAGCAACATTCTCAACTTTTTAGGAACACAAAATCCTCAACAGCATCTAAAAGTAGAACATGCAATTTTGTCCTTGGCTATCAGCGGAAGGAGAAGAAAACCCGAAAGATCTCCACATTGCCCCTTTCCAGTTTCTCCGCCATCATATGGGTTTACTTTTCACTTTGTGGTCTGTCTCTGGCGGTTTTCTTGGCCGAAATCCTGAGCTATCAATTGGAATCGCCAAAAAGAAAGAAGAACTGTGTTCCAAAAAGATTTTTAGTCAAATTACCCAGTTACGATAATATGACGGGTACTATGTTTAATTTTTTCAAGGGATCAAAGGCAATGAAGAAAAATACCGAAGATGCTGGAAGTGAAGTAGAATTTTGAGGATTTTCATCCACCGACATGTTTCAATTTTAGAAAGTATATCTTGAAACTCTGAAATGTTGAGTACCCAACTCCAATATGTCCAATTTTCACAGGCCTTTTTTAAGATTAAACACAGCATTGGATGATTTCTAATCATTGCAAAAGGAAAATCATGGTCTGGAAAACAAAATGTATCAAGGAATGAAAAACACTTGGGATGCAGAGAATCAATGCACAAAGTGAATGATGTTTCCCATCCAACTAGAGGGAATCCCCATCAATTGAATATCTATGAACATATTATGCTGACATTTTTGAAAAGTATACGTATGATCTTCAGCTGGCAGTAGGTCCACTAAGCAAAGCACTTGCTGCTTCAGAAAGGACATGTCTTAGAAGTGAAACTTTGAAACTATCTCGTGTTTCCATGTTTTTCAAACACTTCTTCACAAATTATTGTTTGAAATATGACTGTCAAAGGTTTTCACCTTTGTCCAGTTCACCTTTTACAGCAACATTCTCAACTTTTTAGGAACACAAAATCCTCAACAGCATCTAAAAGTAGAACATGCAATTTTGTCCTTGGCTATACACAGTTTTACCTTTATCAAGTTAAAGTCAGAAGCACCCACAGTAATTGCTACTTGTACTAAAGTTTTCTGTAGGGAAACCTACCAATTTTTCAGACACAAAATTATAAGAAGTGGGTGATTCATTGGTTACCTTCTGGATCTCAAAATTCTGGGTACAGGTGGTACATCACAATCTGACCTCCTGCAATTCCTCCATTCTGCAATTTGACCTCCTGCAATTTGTCCATCACAGAATGTGACAGTTTAATTTCCTGAAAGCTTGACTTGCAATCCAACCTTTCCACTGCCCTTCTATCTGCATCATTTTTAGTGCTTTTGCAATGCTTTGTCATACTCTCTTGAAGGGTATTTCAATAAACAGAGCAAATGAATTGCCAAAAATGTCTTTTGAGACTTTTGATTTGCTGATCCTGTATCTCCACCCTATACTTGCATTTTCCACAAGAAGTTTTATTCTTATGGCTGGGGTTGTAGCAAATCAACGAGACTTCTCTCTCAGTGAGTATTGTGCAGTATTTGTGTGTATTTCACATACACAAGTTAGCAAGACAAAGCTTAGTCCAGCAATAAATACAGAGCACAGGGATGTGCTGGGCTTCATAGATTTGCGCTATGTTTGAGAAAGGTGGATGACTGCACAACAGCATAAACAAGGATGACCAGCAAGGTAAAAAGGGCAATAACGTGTTGCCAGACAGAAAAAATGAGGCAATGATGATGACACCAATCCTTTTGTGAACATGTTGCTAAGCAACAATGCATGGAGTATTCATTACATGTTTTGGGACACTGATAATATGATGACAAATGTTACTCAATATTAAAAAGTGTCTCACAAATCAAACACTTTGCAATTTGACCATATTCTAGGAACACATAGACTTGAATTGTGGGGTACCACATGTACAGTATTTTCTCTAACACCCCCAGCTTGTTACTAAGAAAAGAAAAGATTTACACTCCGTGCACTAGGGTAGGGTAGTTTGTAGCATAGGGTAGGTTGTAGTGTAGGGTTGGGTACAAACATCACATCACATCCCCTCCAACATCACATCCCAACCCATCAAACATCACGTCCCATCCAACATCACATCCCAACCCATCCAAGTAGTTTAGGGTATGGTACTTTTTAGTTATACAATTTCATAAATTTTACCAACCATTGATTTCACTGCGGACGCTCTACTACTAGACAGTATTTTCTCTAATAAACACCTGATTCCCAATAGAAGCCTGTATCTAATAAAGCCCAGGTTTCAGAAGAGCTTGAAGCAAATAATAGTCAGTCCAGGTCAAAGACAGGGAGGGTGCAGGAAGGAATTCTGAGAATCTTCTTATTCCAAAATATCATTAAAACTGCAGCATTGACAGCTACAGAAAAAAACTCTTCCTCGTTCATCATTAATTCACAACTCTTTCCTGTCTCAATTGTGAAGAAAATTGGGATATCAAAAAGTTTTTCATATATTTTCACCTAGTTTTGTCCAATTTTTTCTATATCTTCCTGTCCTTGTGCTGGACAGTGTCAACTGCATTGTTGTAATTAAGGGTTGATCCCTATCAGAAGGCAGACTCTATTGAGCATCAGAAGAAAAGTTAATACTTTGAATTAACAGGGGCATTCATTAGAGAATACAGAGTAAATGAGTTGAAAATACTGTATATTGAACTCAGAAGCATTGATACATTTCCACAAGCAGTCTTTCACTCTGTTTTGAACAACATCAACACCATTTTCAAAGTACAGTCCCAAAAACTGAAGGCCACCAACTTCCAGAAATTAAGTATGAGTGAGCAAGTCTTTAAGATGCATCAGTGATCAAATATTTTTTGGGGGTCAGGGGGTGGCTGACAGGAAAAAAAATTCGCAGGGTGAGATTTATTTTTATTGAAACATAAATGAATCACATTAAAAATACACAAAACATGCCGTTATATTCATTTTAAAACCGATTAACCATGATTCAAATTCTTTCGACTCCTCTCAGAAATTGAAATCTCTTCCAAGTAATCAGATAACTTACCATTTTCATCAAGTATGAACTTTTGAAACTCTCCAAATACAGCAGGTATGAAAACATGTACGTGTGTAATTCATGAATCATGAGCAGAACGCCCCTAGATTTCGTCCTCAAACACTCAATTCTTCCTGCCCTCATTTCAGCCCAAAAAACCCTCACAAGCCTACTAATCTGGGATGATAAGCTTCAACTAAAACGCAGTGGTTGGTGCCGAAATTACTCTTCAAGTATGCAAATCGCGGACCCAAATTTAGATACGCAACATGACCCGCTGTCGAACCTTTTGGAGGTAAAAAACAAAAAAAAAAACAAAGTTTGGAATTTTTACAAGATGCATCCAATCAAATGCTCATCAAGACAAAAATCACTGACTTCAAAGAAACCATCATCACCTGAAAAAGTAAACAAAGAAAGACTTCGTTGTGTTGAAAAGTCATCAGGAACAACGCAGACACAAAAGTTGAGTCGCAGCGATGAGCGATTTCTTTCGATGAGAAATTTCGACTTTAAGATGCATCAGTGATCAAATATTTTTTGGGGGTCAGGGGGTGGCTGACAGGAAAAAAAATTCGCAGGGTGAGATTTATTTTTATTGAAACATAAATGAATCACATTAAAAATACACAAAACAAGCCGTTATATTCATTTTAAAACCGATTAACCATGATTCAAATTCTTTCGACTCCTCTCAGAAATTGAAATCTCTTCCAAGTAATCAGATAACTTACCATTTTCATCAAGCATGAACTTTTGAAACTCTCCAAATACAGCAGGTATGAAAACATGTACGTGTGTTGTTCATGAATCATGAGCAGAACGCCCCTAGATTTCGTCCTCGAACACTCAATTCTTCATCCCCTCATTTCAGCCCAAAAAACCCTCACAAGCCTACTAATCTTGGATGACAACCTTCAAGTAAAACGCAGTGGTTGGTGCCGAAATTACTCTTCAAGTATGCAAATCGCGGACCCAAATTTAGATACGCAACATGACCCGCTGTCGAACCTTTTGGAGGTAAAAAACAAAAAAAAACAAAGTTTGGAATTTTTACAAGATGCATCCAATCAAATGCTCATCAAGACAAAAATCACTGACTTCGTTCTTTGGTAGTAGTGGACTTTTTCATTTGTTTCTTTCTGAAGCAACACAACTTTTCAGTAGTCCTTGTTGCGTCTGTGTTTTCAACTCAGCGTCGCTACTCGCTAAAGAAAGCTACTCTTTAAAGCCTGAAATTCGGGAATTATATACAGTATCGAATTTTTTTTTGCAGCAGCATGAACACAATTTTGATCTTCGTGGCTGACATTTTCCTTCCGGTTTTCGCATTTGCGCATCGAATTGAAAATCTCAGAGGCATTCGAACGAACGAAGACTACTTCGAAGGGAATTGTTTGAAAAGTGTTCTGCCCAAGTTGTACGGAAACAGTTTCACTGATGCCGTCATTTTCGGCGATGGAAACTTGGACCGTTTTTTGAATTCCGCTGAATCCGTGTCACACTTGGATAAATGGTTCCACACTCTTCAAATTTATTCCGACCTCACCTCGAATGAACTGCTCACGACGTCATTCAAGCAACAGTCAATTTTGGCAGTCATTCTGGAGAACGAATTCGACCTGGAGAACTTTCTCCTGCCCGATGGTCAGCAGAAAAACAAAACCATCTCCAAGAACCTCAGATCAAAGTTCAAGAGATTCTCCAAAGTAGTCGTTTTCGTGGAGAAGTCGATTTCTTGGACACTGGAGACTGAGTTCAAAAGAATCGTCACTTCAATCGACTCGCATTTCGCCCCGAATAAATTCTACTTGGTCACGAGGAATCCGAAAAATCGATGCATCGTTCGTCACGTTTGTCTGTTTTGCTGCTTCGGAGGAGAAACCTGCATTTTGGACTTGAATCCCGACGGGATTTTTCGCGAGAAAAACTCGCTGAATTTCCGGGGGACCCAACTTAGGACGGTATGCTATAATTACTTTAAAAACTGCTGGAAGGTCGGCACCGAGAACGGCAAGGATTTATTTGACGGATCTGATTACCGGATGCAAATGCTGTATGAGGAAACGCTCAATTTTACTTCCGTGGTCGTGGTTTTGCCGGCTTCTGAAGTTCCTGGGGTTGCACTGCCCAATGGGTCTTGGAATGGAATTCTGGGTGAGCAGAATTCCTTTTTCTCATCCTGGTAATTCCTTGTCTCCAAAATTTTCTACACATAGAAATCCTACATATGTCGAGAAGTATCTTTTTATTCATTCACAAATCAGAATGAAGGACTGCTTATGTTAAGATTTATACAGGATCAGTGGTTATACAGCGCTGCATGATAAAATCTTGTTCTACACAAAACTTCTGGGAACTTGAGAAAAAGTTTGTCACACCAAATAAATTGCTTTGACAAGATTTTTGAAATTACTCCATTTTTATTTGAGTACCTTCACCTTTTTGCAAGAAATTGATGAGGTCAAAAAATAATGTCCCCAGCAGGGAAGGGCACCAGCAGCCTGCGGAAATTTCCTACTTACCTAACTTAATTCTCTTCACTGCATCTATGGGTCAGAATTAGCAGTGATACAGTTGTTGGGGAACCAGAACTTTGGTCCAGGGACATCAGGTCCCAGGACCTGCATTCTGGTCCCGTTTTCCTTCGCACAGTGCATCTGCTCCAGGGATGTGTGACTTCTTTGATTCACAATTCTCCAGCCAATAACAGGCAAGAAAAAACGTCCAATGCTTTGGTCAGATCAGCTGACTGAAGCATTGTGCCAAATTGCATAAAAACCCAGCACTCTTCCACTCCCAATAATCAGTCCTTAAAATTAGCTTCAACAGAAAACTTCCCTCGAAACATTCCAACCCTAATTCTTCTGATTGAATTGTTGCTTTGCATTATTGCACCCTAAATTTGTGTGCACAAATGTATTGTTTTTATTGAATGTGTGTTGCATTATTGCATTTATTGTAATGCATTATTTTTATATTGTGTTTGATTGTGATTTATTATGGACTGTGATTAAACCAGACAAAACTAGGGATATGTAATTAAGGTACCCCCTTAATTACATATTCCCGGCCGCAAACCGGCTGATTGCCCTGCCTTATTATTTACCAGCACCTTTTCTTCCACTGTGTTATGGTTCAATTCTTTATGTTGGGTTGATTAATTCCTCAACAAAAGGGAAGAAAATTACTTCGGGTGTAGTAATAATGTAAGCGTGGTACTCATCCAGGATATAATTTTAAAAGGAAAATCCTGAAAAGCAGTGTCCCTCACAAAATAATGATAGGGAAAAAAGGAAAAGAAAATGTTTGGCACCAAGTTTCCTTGTACATGGAAGCTAATGGTTCAAGCAATAACAATTTCAGGAATGTGTATCAGTTGGAGATTCAACAGGAAGTAGAGGAAGGGGAAAATATTCATCCAAAATAGGAAGCAGCCATATATTGCAAGGTCATTTCCACCTCTCCTAGAGACAGAAAAAAACAGAAAAAAATCAAATTTGAAATATGGAGCCAAGCAAAAAATTTCACAATTCTTGATTTTCAGCATGGAGGAAAATAAGGGTGAAGGTATTACATAAGGGTGTGTGAAACTTGAGGAGATAAAGTAATGACTGAGAAACAGCATAGGTAACCTGTCTATAATCAATTAGATCTTGTTTTTTCTAGAATTCTCAGATTTCTTATTACAGTCAACCCCTGCACAATGGACTTGATTTATGTGCAGCAGACCAGTCTGTTCCATTAAAAGTTGTTTATGCAAATCCAAGAATAAAAAATGAAAATGTTTACTTCTTATCATTTCAGTTGTTTTAAGCCAGCAGAAGTCTGTAATAAGAGGATTTTGTCCATTTGGCAGGAGGAAAAACTTCTTGAAGAGGTGGTATATGTTAGTCAAAAATCTCACAAGCTGGAGGTCTGTTAAGTGGGGGTTGACTGTACTGTCCTGTTTGGAAAACTGAATGAGCTACTGAAAAAAAGTTTCAATGATGCAATCCATCAGTTCCATGGCAAGGATGCTGTGGAAAGTTCTTTTTTCTGATGGGAAGGAAATGTGTGGAACAAACTACTTGGAAGCATGTTTGTTATTGTTCACAATAACTTCCATTCATGTTTAAAGAACGGATCATTCACACTTGGGATTAAAAATTTCAGTCTCTACTTGCCTTGAAGCACAACATTCCTGCTTGGAAAATTTATTGACATTCCTCAAAAAAATGAATGTTGATTTTTTTGCTGAAACTGGGAATTTTTTTGTAACCAGATTTTTTAAAACAAGTAATCTATTGGTTTTCAGTCAGATCTTCAGAAAATGCTCCTAATACTGAAAAATGTTTTTTAACGTTACAGTATTTGTTTTTAAAATGATTTTACTGTGAAATATATTCTGAAATCAATATCATTTGAACCTGGAATGAGATGACTGTGAAGCTCACAAAGCCATTGGGCTTTTCCTCAGTCAATTCATGATCTAATATTCAAATCTTCTTTGTCAAATTCTGCATTTAAACAGGTCGTGTTCAGAGAAGAGAGCTGGACTTTGTCATCTCCCTGAGTACAGCATACGACCGGGAACAAGTGGTGGACTTTTCCACACCCTATGAATACAGCAACCTCATGTGGGTCCAGTCCAGACCCTTGAAACTCAATCATGGAACCGATGCCTTCACCACCATCTCTGTTCCTATTTGGCTTGTATTTTTCATCGTCACCATTGCTGTGTTTGTCACAGATCGGATCATCTCCAACATAACTTCCAAGAGAACCGGAGAAATCATAATTAATTATTCAGACAACGTGATGGTGATGGTCAAGACTTTGCTGAGACAAGAGGACAAGAAGGAGAAGCCGAAGCCCATAAGTTACAGGGTTCTTTATGGAGGACTGTCTGTTGCTCTCACCTTTTTTGCCATCATCTACAATGAGTTGTACTTTCAACGCTTGATGGATCCACTCACTGAGAAAAGCGTTGAAAGCACAAATGACGTCATCAATGGCTACAAGCAATGGTGGGCATTTATTTTCCAGGCACTCAAATTGTTAAATTTGATAATACTATATACTGAAATAAATTTCTGCTGAATTTGATTTCTGCTTTTTAATTAATTTAACTGCTCTGCAACAAAGTTGGACTTTTTTTTACAGATTTTGGTTGCACTCAGGAATGGCATTCGAAAAAACCATTAAAGTGTGTTCAGGGCAAAGTTGGGAAAAATCCTGGTATTTTTAAATTTCCCACAGAAAACTTCCACTTGGAAATGGAAAATTAAATCTTCAAGGCTCTGTTTTTCATTCCTCTGGCTTTCTTTTGTTCCTCCATTCAGAGATTGAATTTAAGCTTGAAAGCAAACAGCCCAGGTTAGAGGTCAATATAGAAAAAGTCTGACTTGGGACTTTCCCAGCATTTCTTTATAACTGGATAAAATGCAACTTTGCCCTTCTCCACCTGTAAGGGGTCATTGCATAACCTTGTGCAAAAATGTTATGCAGGACAAGGGGAAAAATTCAAAGTTTGCCCTAGGATGGAAAGGAGGCTGCTGCCATCCAAGGGTTAAAACTGCTTGAAACCAACTTTAATGTATGCCAAATGCAGTAAAATTCCATTAAAATGATCAAATCTTCTTGCAACAAATTCTGTGCCAAAAAATTATTTCTTTTTCGAATTTCAGTTTCTTCAAAGGCGCTATGCCACAAAAACCTCATTTTGACAAACTTGTTCTAGGTTGTCATTGAAGAATATTTAATTTTGTACCCTGATGCTGTGCATAGACCAAAGGGATTATTTTATAATCAATGGCAAAAACAATTGAAAAATGGAAATGATGCAGGACTTCAACTCCATCAAAAGAAGCAAAATTTTCTTTAGACAACATTCAATGTAAAAAAAAAAACTACGCAGAAGATTGATCATGACATTCTTGGGAAGGATGCGGTTCTATCTGCGAATATAATGCCTTTCTTTCAGATAAGCAATTTGAGGTTAGAAATAATTTTGATATATTGTATTTGAAAGAACAAATATTATTATATAAATGAATGTATTGATTGAGAAGAAAGTATTTTTCCCATTTGTACTTCTTTCATTTCATTTTTCAAGACAAATGACACTTCAGTAGAAAGGCAAGTTGAATAAGAGGAACCATATTATATCAAGAAATTAATTCTCTTTCCTGTTCAGTCAGAGAGATTTGGAAATTATAAGGTTTCTGTGGTATTATAGAAGCATTTTATAGTTTTTCTTGCCGACGGCCAACGAAATTGGAGTCTAAAATGAGTTAAAAACCAAGAATCATGAAACAGTGGATATCCCATTATAACGCATTTTCATCATGTCCCTGCCAGTTCTTGGTAAAAAGATTTTACTGTATTTTCCAAGATGTTCAGGCTTTAGTGAGCAATGATGCACGATATAGCGAAATTTCAGGAACATTCCTTTCTAAATTCTGCTTTCAATCCTTTTCTAAATTTGATTCTTCTTGTGTTTCATACTGTATTGCTTTTCAGGATGGCATACAATGGAACAATCTACGAGACTTTTGCGCAGTTCAAACCCCTGGGAGCCAAGGCCATTTTTCAGGACAATGCTGAAAGGAAAAATGTCTACAAATGGATTCAAAATTATCCCGACAAATACCTCGGACTCGTTACCATGTCCCAAGTGTCGAATCCGTCACTGGCATCCCGAGAATTAATCGCAAGTTTGGAAAGAGGTGACTTTTACGTGGGGCAAGAACTCGGCCCTGAACTCAACAAGGGTGAGTTTCTCGCCATGGTGGTACCGAAATAATTTTCAAAGGAATATTATGAAAATTGATTCCTTTTTCTCTTTTTTTTTGGGTGGAATATGTCGTCGGGTGATGAATGAAAATTGAATGCGAGTCAGCCGTTACACTGCAGGAGAATTCTCCGCTGACAGACGCATTTTCACTCATGACTCTGCGACTGCATGCTGCGGGAATTGCATCACAGAGCACCAGGTTTGTGCAAATGGCTGCCGGTCTGGAGTCCACCACGTTCCACCAACTCAAGTACAACCAAAGAATGGACAAGAAGTCCCAGGATGTGGTCACTTTGCCTCTGGGCAGCTTTTCTGCAACCATGTGGCTCTACATCCTTTTGTCATTCGGCTCCGTCTTGCTTTTTTGCGCGGAAATCATTTGGTACCAGTGCTTGGGTCACACTTTCAAAAATATCCCCTATCATTCCTAAAGATGAAGCAATGTGTTTTTCTCTGTTTTTTTTTTTTTGCAACGTCCAAAAATGTCACGCATGCAAAAAAATAGGGAATGAATCTCACATATAAAAAATGTGCAGTGAGACTCCCTTAACCCTTGGAAAGAAGTGGGTTAATTTTCATCCCACAGTGGTTCCATGAAATTTTTGCACGTTAGTGCATTTTGGTTTGACCAAAGGTCAGCAAAACACAGATTTGGCTGAGTAGCCAAAGTCTGGAAAAATCTGGGGAGGGTAGCTTGTTGTGTCTGAAATCCCTCAATGCTAATCCTATGAAAAGGAAGTGAATAAAATTTCACACAGAAGCCAAGGTTTATAAAAAGCTTTCTGCCAAGGAAGTAGGTTTTTTCCAGACTTTGTCTCTCCTGATCATCCCTGCTTTTTCATTTTTCTGTATGCTGTCTGGCACAACATCTTCCAAATAGAGTGAGACCTCCACATGCGGATGCCTCAACGTGGGGACAATTTGACTGTGTCCCCTCAGCCGCCAACTGGCAGTTGACCACGTACCCAATTTGACATGGGGACATTTATTTTTTTAACAAAAAATCATACAAAAGACCCAACATGAGGACACTGACTCAACCTGGGGACATTCCAGGATAAAATTCAAAAATAAATTTTAGGAAAATCAATTTTTATAATGCTTAATTGCAAGAAATAGATGTTTCCAACCTAAGATATATGCAAGAAAAATTCTTTGGTACTTTTCCCCATCATTTTCCCATCCATTCAGCTAATTTAAAAAATGTCCTATAGCACAGAGGGACTTCCTTCTAGCTCTCTTTATGACATGGATGTTGTTTTTCCAGATGCCAACTTTTCAATATCCTGAACAGAGGTACACCATTCAATGTTCCAAATTTTCTTATTGGTTTGAACAGATATTCATTGAATCAAATACAAGTGGCAGAATTTTTTTTCTTGAAATTCTAAAGAATATTTCTCCCATATAACATCAATTAAAAATTATACAATGTATGTCTATGGGAAAACATGATTTGACTTGGGGACAATCCAACATAGGGACACTCTTCATGCACCAATCATGTCCGCATCTGGGGGTCTCACTGTAAATCCCAGCACCATTAATTAAGACACCCTCCATGAGCCTCCATGTCAAGCCACAATCCTCAGGAACTTCCAAGTTATTATGAAAATCAAATCTTGCTTAATGGGAGCAGCATTGGAAACCCTACTTAACCTTTGTGTGGCAAATGCATTGTGAGCAACTGAACACAAGAAATTTAAAAATTGCAGTTTTTCACAAAGGCCTAAGTCAGCAAAAAGTCCATTATATTTTCTGATCCTGCAGAAAATTAAAAAAATCCCTTACTATGGGTGGAATTTTTTCCTGCATTCCTGGTGCAGGATTTGCATGGAAGAATCCTGAAAACAATATACAATTTGCCTCCCACAATGTTTAGGACTTGAGCCTTCTAAACCGGGGCACATATTGGTTAACTTGGGTCAAACTGGAATCTGCCACCCTCAAAAAATCCTCACTCTGCAGTGCAGCAAAAAAGCTCCGTCTACCATCCAAGGAATAAATGGAATATGCCAAAATGATGATCAGCTCAAATATGCTCCTGCAAAATTATTATATCTTAAAGATTCCACCAACAAGATTCAATTTTCTGCCATGCAGTATTTCTTATTAAACCAAGGCATATTAGTGCGGACTGCGGAGCAATCACATATTTTTCTTGACATTTGCTATATAAATATATATACACAGTATGTTTACAGTATATATATGTACATATACAAGTAATTCAGGCATTCCATGGTTATCTTGATTGTGTTTTGTAGAATATGGAATGCATTTCCAATGTCACTTCATTTTTGCTTGATGTTGGATTTTATAATAAACCATCATCTCCAATAAATGTCCACTGAGCAGTCATGGCAATTTGTCAAGGTTTGAATGTAATTAAATATTACCAAAAATGCTATTCTGGCTTTTCTTCAAAAAAGGGTTTGTCCTAATTGTGTACTTATTCATTGAAATGCATGGACTTCAGAGCTATGTGCAAGGAATCAGTGTGATTTTGAATCAGTTCCAGTCCATTTGATATTTCAAAATGTAAGCTAATGTCCAGGGGCTGTTATTCATGGGATGCAAAGTACTCCAAGAGCTAAAGCAAGAGTGAATCCGTGAGTGGATGTGTTAAAAAATGTGGGAGAGGAAACAAAAGAAGATGGAACTCCAAGAGAAAATGCTTGCAATTTTGATCCAGTGCATCCTGGATTAGTTTTTGACCTTTTGCCATGCAAATCACAGGCAAAATCACTTGGAAATTGTATGTATTCTTCAGAAAATGTATCATGAAAAAGTGGTTGGCAAAGGTATTTTACATTGCTGTATAGCATTTCTCTTCTCATGATTTCATTAGCGTTCCTCAGTCTTGGAACAGATGATATACAGTACACTATGTTCTTGTACTGTCCACTGTTCTTGACATTTGTGTACAGTGGGGACCATAGGAGTATGCTGGATACCTCAAGATGCATACAATCATTTTATAGACATACTAAGAAAAGTCTCCATGCATCTGGAAATAGACACTGCCAAAATTTCCGGAACTTGGAAAATTTCCAAACCCTTGAATAACTTCATCCAAAATATGCATGAAGAATATGTCTGATCAATTTTTTCATTCTTGAAAACTATTCAAAACGCAAAAAATTTGCATTTTTTTCATCATTGGGTTATCTCAAATCATCTGCATACTGTAAATGAATGCATATTGTTTTCCTCATGGACTGCTTTTGTGCCAAAAGCTCAGATTCTTCGTGGTATTAGGCCCAGATGTTTTCTAAACTTTGAAGTTCAGAAAAAAATTGAAAAATTTTAAAGGAGGGTTCCCCAATCTGTGGTCTGCGGACTGTCCACGGAAGTATTTCGCCGGTCAGTGGGAAATATTCAGCATAATACAATAAATACATCAGAAATTGTGATGAAGTCTTTCATTCTTATCCAATGGTTTGGAAAGACAATAATGGTGGTTGAGTTTATCCAATTAAAATAAAAGTTGTCTTTTCCCTTAACAACATTAAAAAATGTTCACCTACTGAAAGAAATTATTTCCAGTTTTCCTTCTTTTTATGAGACATTGCACTACAGCTTAACTGGTTCTTAACTTAATTTTGAAAAAAAAAGTTTTGTTTGGAGGGCTTCATGGGAGGTGGAATGTTTTTGGCTGTCTGAAACAAATGTTTTGAAAGTACGTTGGTCCCCAGAAAATTTTATGAAAATTTGCCAGTCCGTAGGTCTAAAAAGGTTTGGGAACGCTGTTTTGAAGAACTCTTCGTTTTCCCGCCCCCTTACCCTTGAAGGTCTGATGGATTTGCACTTTTCTCACGGACGCCTTACAGAAAATGTGATCCGATATGCAGACATTCCAACATACTTAGGCATTCTGAAGGTAAATCATGATGGCAACTTGAGCCCTTCTGAGCAAACTGAAAAAAGATGCACTGTTAAATCCTTAATTGTAGTTCTGTATCCCCTGTTCACCCAAGAATCCAAGAAACTTGACTTATATAGAGCAAGCTCATGATTCAGAGAACCAAAAAGATGCGCTTTCACAGGAATTTCCGCCAGAAATTAATATCATCCCAAGTTTCAGATCATCGTCATGGAGAATCGAACGTCACAGGTGGATTTATTTGTCTCAGATGTTTGTATACACGATTCCGCCGCTGACATTAATTCCAAACAACTAATCGAACAATTGCCCTATGCTTACATCGGAAATGCTTTCACCGCAATTGCTGATGGCATCCGGAATGCTTTCGTAGGAACTGCTTCCATCCGGAATTTCCACAGTTCGAGCATGATCCATTATCATTTCAACAATATCGCAAAGATTATCCGACTCATCCAGAAGCATCGAGTACTTGCTCCACTCGTTTGCTCTTGACTTGACTGTGAAAATAAAGGAGAGTATATGGAACACTGTTTTTGAATAGATTCCATGAATTTTCTTGTCATGAAAAAGACTGTGATACTATGCACAGTCAATCCTTTCATCTAAGGAAAATTTCAAGGGACCATGCACACAAATCAAGTCCAATTGGAGAGGTTTAAACCTCAGGATGTTTTGAATTTGGGAAACAAGCACTTTTTGTTCTTGTAAACCCCGGAAGAATTGCCAGTATTTATAAATGGATACATTCTAGGCACTAAACTGTTTCTGAGATGAACAAACAGGATGCTGAACTTGGCAGCAGAGGTTCATTTGCAAAATCAGTCTTTCATTCCTTATTGGAGTTACATTTTCATAACTTCACTCTTTTTTTTCATCAAGAAAATATGATAGCCAAAAGGCTTCAGAAAAGCATGTATTATGGAGTTTTGAAAGGCAAAGCCTTCAATGTGAGAGATATTTTGAATTCAGTGTTTGAAAGGGAATTCAAATGGGGCCTTGATTAAGGAGTAATTGGACAAAACCACCCACAATTGTGGGGGTTCAAATTACTGTATCCAGATTAGTCTACTGTACTCACTCAAGTCATTGATCCTGATGAACTGCGTGACGATGTCAAGGAGACAAAATTGTCGCAATCCTTCAGGAAGTTTTTTCTTTCGAGCGGTGAGAGGCAAAACCTCCCACACCATCTCTGCTGCTTCATAACTTCCCATGGAGCACAAATATTCTTGCAAGACACGCATATGCTGTACACATACATTGCATGTTACAAATCACAATTGAATACTGTACTCACTCATTACAAATGCGTCGACGATATCACATGGAACGGTCATTATGTTGGCAATTATTTGAGAACGTGGAAAAAATAAACGCGCGAATATTACGGATTCGGTGATGGGCAAAAAGTTTCCAAAAAACAAATTGAAGATGTCCTCGGAAGCACACCGTTTCTGCAGCGAACATTCAAATCCGGAAGAAATTAAAACACACTCATCCAGTTAGCAAAGAACTATTTGAACAGTATTTGAATAAGCTTCACCGTAAGTCAAATACCTCCGAATTCTCAAGTTTTTTCATATTTCCAATCCCTCTTGACCTGAATTCCCTTGGAAAGAATGCACCAAAACCCGCCCCCATACAGTCATAAAAACTTCAACCTCGAACATACATGAAAAAAATTTCCCTTAGGCATTCTGTTTACTAATTTATTGACACAGGAAAAAAAACAAGAAAGACGTAACTTGTTTTGCTTTGAAAGGAAGTGAGGAATGAAACCTTGCCTCTCGATACAAGTTCAGCATCATATGTAAACTCCTATTCAAGAAATAATTGAACACCCAGAACATCACGGATCAGCTAGGACTATATCCAACATAATTACAGTATTCTTCGGCGTAAGGGAATACTGTGTTGCGCACTGAGAATTATATGAGGCTTTTTTGGGATTCTCTTCCCTGAGATACTCTGGAATGGAAAATCCACACCGCACACAATATAGCACGAAAAATGCGAGCAAACACAGCAGGAAAACATTCAGCCATAGCACTCATAACTTCATAAGTCAGGATTTTTTCTTATTTTGTTGGTCATGACTTCGGAACTCAGGACCTCCAGATGAAAACTGGCAGGAAAATGACAAAGAACCACCCGAAAATCAACTCGAAGTAACACCGGAAACAAGCTTGTTCCAAATCCAAACAACTACAGTAATAACTCTTGATGTGGAAGCTAAACAGGCTCAATAAAAACCCACTGGACATCCGGCCGCGACGAGTTTATCCCCGCGGAAAACCGGTTACGTTCCTCTTCTCTGATTGGTGGAGAAATTTACATCGAAGGTGACTTGCTTGCCTCGCCATCTGTTGGCTGTTGGTGTAACCTGCATTTATTCACCATGAACGGGAAAGGCGAGTTATTTTGTCCATCAGGACCAGTCCCCCAAAAGTGTGGAAAAACGTTCATTCTTCTTTTCAAGTGCGGGCGTGAAAAATTTCTTACACCTTCCTATATATAATTTTGCAGGTGTAAATAATAACAAATAGAGGAGCAATTCTGGGTGAGAATTTTTTTATTTTCAAATTTACCCATGAAAGTTGCCTTCTGCCTAACAGAACTACCCTGTAAGGGATTTTTGCCTAACAGACCAGCTCTGCAGGCAGTTTTTACTCCTGCCCAAGGTATAAAATCTGCCAAACAGACTTCTGTTGGCATAAAATTAGTGTTGACAATTGAAAGTTTGAATTTCTCATACAATTTAATTCCACTAAATGACAAACATCTTGCAGTACCAACATCTTTCACTACAAATTGCCTGCAGAAATAATGCATTTTTATTCAAATACATGAGAAAATTAATTCTTGATGCAAGACTTGATGAAATTTTTTCTTGTGGAACAGTGCACACACTGTCTCCAAATACAGTCTACAAGGTTCACGTCAGTCACACATGACAATCCTCAGGTCCTCTCTGGCAGGTGAGAGATTCAAGTGAAGTCCTCCTGCCAATCTTTTCCCCCTTGCTTCTTTTTCCTATCTTGTGTGACCACTGGTTTGCCATATTGTGGTAAACCTGTCACATAGCAGAACTTCTACATGCCTGATGCCATGTACCAGGGTTGCACCTGGCCAAAGTCCTCTGCCTGTGTGGAAACATTTCATGTGACCTGAAATAAGGTACTACTGTACATACTGCACACAGATCATCCCAGGGACATGCATAGTTCAATTTTTCAAACTTACATGGTGACAAAAGAAAACTACTGTGCATGAATTTCCTGAGGTTTTTTTTTACTATACAGTCAACCCTCAATTAAGTGCCACCTGATTCAGTGCCACCCTTGTATTCTGCCATAAAATAGCCTAGTAAAAATTTCCCTTTATTTTGAACTTGAAAAAATCCCTGAATTAGTACCAACCAATCAGTGCCAGAAAAGTCTTGGTGATGTAAAAAAATCAGCAGAAATTGAAATAAACTTTGGCATTTTTCCAAGGATACCATTGGATATGATTGAGAATCAAATCCTCATGTTGACATAATATGTGGAAAATCTTATTTCTATGTAAATGCTTGAAAAATGGATTTTTGCATGATATACCCTCCTTAATTGAAAAGATAAAAAAGTGAAAGCTTTTTTGAGAACATTTCTGATTCCCTCATGATGGCACTTTACTTGATAGTTGAAACCAACTCAAGTGCAAGCAAAATCTTGTCCAAGAGTGTTGATTTTTCACAAGATGCTTCAAAAATTTAGTGCATTTTGCCTTGATGAATATTTCAAAATTAAATATTAACCCTGGGACAGCAAGGGTTCATTTCCAATATGCAGTCAAGTCAGGATATTCTTGGGGGGGGGGGGGGGGTTGGGGCATTTCAGTTTGACCCAAGGTTGCTGAAATGCTCCCAGGTTGAGAAGGCCTAAGTTGGAAAAAATCTGGGAGACAAATTCTCTTTTGTTTTCAGGAATCTTTCATACTGATCCTATGCAATGAATGCAGGAAGAAGCGCCACCCAGTGAGGGCTTTTTTTCATTTTTCATCCAAAATTTTATGCTGGATCAGAAAAAAAGTTTCAGACTTTTTCCCAAACTTAGGCCTGTGTACAAAAGTTGCATTTTTGAAATTCCCAGTTCTCAGTAACACAAAATTTTGCAAATATATTCAGAATTTGCCGCACAAGGGTTAAAAAGTCCCTTGGAGCTTCAAATTATTCATTTTGACTCTTTTTCTTCAACTCTCTTGCATAAAACTCCGTAACTGACAGAAAAATTCTGCAAACAATCTTATATCTCCTAAAATGGTAACTTCTAAAATAAATGCCTTTGCTTATAGTGCCACAAAATGTGCCAGAGGACAGACAGTGGCACCATTTGGGGTTTGACTGTATTTTTATATATTTTGGATTTTATAGACTTTTTCATCACACTGCATGATGAGAAGTGGAAACCTTCCCAGCGTAACGTTACAGTTTTCTATTCATTTCACTGTGTGAAAATCATTTTGAAAACACCGGATGCCAAAAATCTCTGGCCATTGTATCGTGCCATCCTCAAAATAATGCCAACCTCAACCCTCCTGTACCCATGCACGATAATTCTTATCTGACTCACGATAGGGAAGGCATTGCAACGTGATCGCGGTCTCGTTCAAATCGAGCAAATAATTTTAGCGGAATCTCAACACCTGTCACGTCAGCCATGCTCCGATTAAACCGTGTCACGTAAGGGCCTCGTCATCATGGTGTCTCAATGGTGCAGCGGTTCCTTTGCAGCCGGTCGCATCACGTTTAAGGCATGTAACGTAATACTGTATTACGCGCGTCCATCCGCCCATATCTGAAATTAGATTATCGTATCTTATTGAGTCGTTTAATATAGGGAATGTGAGCATGTGGATTGACTGTCATTCAGTGTTGCACTGCTCGCCAGTGATCTTATTTCCAATCATTCGGTTTCCTCAATTTGTTCAGTGTCATTTTATCCCGTGGTGTCAAAAACTACTGCACCGAAATTTTCCACTGATTCCTTTGATTTTATTACATTTACAGTACTGTATCTACCACTCATGAAGAGTGCATGTGGCCAATTTTTCTACTCCGGTTATAATGAGAAAAAACAAATTCTTATGGTTTAAACCAGTGTTTTCCAACCTGTGGTTATTGAGATGTTGTTGGCCGGTCTGGAGGAAATTTTCTCAAGCATGATACATTTATAAAAAAGTATCAATGAAGGTGCTACAGTTGTTTTAGCCGAAAATTTTGCCAGAAAATTGCAATTAAAATTATCTCATGAAAAATTAAAGCTGGCTTGTCTCTTGATAATACTTGAGACAAATAATCATTTGACAAAAGAAATTATATCTGAATTTAGCATTCTGAGCAATTTTTCTCCAAGCCCACATTTCAAATTTTTGAAAACATTTCCACTGAAGCTTCTTTATTGTTTCTCAACTAGATTTGTTTTGCAAAGAACCAGGAACTCTTTCAACACCTTGCAATGAAGTATTTCATGCAGAACGTTTTTGAGTGTGCAAAAAGTTCACAAAATTGTCCTTGTCTGCAGAACTTTCTATTGAAAATTTGCCAGTCTGCAAAAATGCTCATGGGAATTTGCTGACCCACAGGCCCAAAAAATGTCAGGGAGAACTGGTTTAAACTACTGTACATAAGGGAAAGAAATTCTCTGAACCTGAGACTTTTTTCATGAAAAAATCTTCAAAAAACAATTGTTCAAACTAATACTGAGAAACATTGGGAAACGATCCTTTCCTGAATCTTAGAGGACCAAGAAACTGCTAGCTCTACCTGCTAATCCTGAAATATTTGCTTACATTTTTTTCATCATTTAAAAATTATCTGAGATTACAGGCTGGATACCTTGTGCCATTATTTGTGCTTAGTGATTGTCTTGTGGCATGGGAGGAACAATCAGCTGAAACTTGTGAATGCTGGCAAAAAGAAGCAAATGAAGTATTTAAATCAATCAATCAATGCTCTACACCGTTTGTTCTTAATTTTGCGCGGTCGTTTATGCTTGAATGGGAATACGTTTTTGAACCACAGTTAATCTCACAAGTCCTGAGACCACTGACAATGTTAGTATTTTTGCATATAAAAAATTCCAATTCGTTATTCATGCATTTGTATGCACTGTTATGTATTTTCTTCCAATATATATCTATTGAATTCTGTTCATAGACTGGAATGTAGTTTTGAATGCATGTGTGGGGGATGTGGGAAAATTGTGCAAAGCTTTCTTATACTGACAAGCAGAAAAGAAGGCTTGTACATATCAATCACTCAAATTCACATCATAATATCCATGAACTCCTCACAAGGAACTAAATTTGTTAAATTAAAAAAGAAGTGTACACTTCCACAAAATTTGAAATGGGTTTAGATCCAGGTTTCAGGCCTAGCTGAATTTTAGACTTGATAACATTAATAAGATTTATTCTATTTTTAAAGTGAAGTAATAATTCAGGCTGCCCAACAACTATTTCAAATTGATTTTAAATATTTGTATTTCATGAAAGCAATTGCGGATTCTTCCGGGCCTGGTTTCCTGGATGATTAATGTTTCTAGGGTATATACAAATCCATGAATAGTTCAATAATCTTTCATTTGATCTCAATACTGTAATTCGATTCGTGCATGCCTCTGTTTTTGTCTCCCCAAATCTGGGAGGATTAATCGGAAGTGTGACTTGACTGAGGCAGTGCAAAGGTCATACGTTATATAGTGAAAACATCGGTAGTACGTGTCATTATCAGCAGGAACAACGATGCGTCACGTTCTCTTCCGCTTTGTTTGTCCGTGAAAATGTGGTGTTCGACAGGCGATAAGTATGAGTGAATTTACCTGCGTCATTCAGTTCGACTGTTGGAATTCTGTGGATTGGAAATCCAAGGTCGAGCTTTGAAATTCCGCAGTTAATTCCAAATATCTGAAAATTGTTTGTTCAAATAAAAACAAAAAACACTTGCGATGGCTCAATCATAATTTTTTTAAAGTGTAAATGCGTGAATCTATGCGTGAAAAACTTGAATCACATTAAACGGAACAGATTTTTCAATGAAAAAGTGAAAAGCTTTAGATCTCGACAGAATGTAATCTAGCAGAAAATTACAAGAAAGTCGTGAATTCATTTTAAAATGTTTTTTTTTTTTTACAGAAGTGTGCATCAGGGTCTAGCTTGGAATTTTCAGGACCGATGTATGGGAATAATGTGAAATTGCATTTAAAAATTAGCTGAGAGAGGATTTAAGGAATTCATCTACATTTACTATGTATCACCAGCATGCGGAATTATTTGTAGCATCTTCGGCGAGGATAAAAATTTTTAATAATACCCGAAAATAACCTGCAGATATCCTGCAATTTTTTGCGGATAGAAAGAGGAACAATTGATAAATTTTTCCTAGGAACCTGAGGAACAACATAATTTTTTGGGACCTATATCTTTCTTCTCTAATTCAAAATCGTCATATTGTGGTTCATCAAAATGCTATGAATGAGTCAAAAACAAAATTTTCAATCATTAAGGCATTCAGTACACAATAAAATCAAAATCCCAAATTTCCTTGCTTGTTTTTTTATGTTGTCAAAAATTGTATGTCATTGGTTCTAGCCTTGCCTATGGGATATTAATATACCATATGTATATAGTACTTCATTACTGTCATTGGTCCATTGGATCCCAGACAAAGGAATTTAATTGTGCAGTCATCAGAATGCACAATTTGAATAATAACTCAAACTCTTTTCATAGGAGTTCATTCTGATTGCCCAGTTCATCAATTGGCTGTTGATTTAATGGTTGTAATGGCAGAGTCAATTGTAAGATTGGTTGGTTAGCTTAGAATATTTAATGAAGTAATTTAAGTTGAAAGGCCCTTTAACACTAAGTTGTCATGTCTCCTCCCAAAGAGGAATGAAGGTTTTTATTGCCAGGTTCTTGGACTGGGTCAGGAAGAAATCAGTTGGTTTCTTCCTGGCTCATGATTGACCAATTCAGAAAAAACAAGGAAGTGATGACCACTTCTTGTGCTTGATTGAGGCTCAGTGAGTCTTGCAAAAACCGGATTTTGGATCTTCCTAATTAAAGGTTCCAGTTTACACATGCCCAATTTCATGAATTCCAATACCATTAAAACCTGCTGCCCATCTTGAAGCTTTCTCAGTCAAATTCAACTATTGAACCTCCCTATATAATCCATCAATGGATATTTTTTACTTGGGGCTTAATTTAAGTTAGCCAACTGAAATAAAAGCAATTGAAAGTATTTTCGTCATGCCCTCTGAGTAGTAATATGTATATTCCTGCAGATGGGATTTATAGAAGTAATTAAGATTTCCAATAATATGACCAAAAAAAAATGTTCCGCTGATTAAAAACCTAAAGAAATAAATTTAAATTCCCGGAAGCTCAACATTTTGGTGGAATTTATGGAGTGCCTTCCAAATGTGACTCAGAGTTGTTCAAGTGTGTCACTACTCAGTGTACCGTATTTACTTGAGGTGAATGCACAACTTTTTTGCATCAAAATTGAAAGAGAAAAAACGGTGTAACACTTGGATGTACATTCATGGGAAATTGTCGACCGTTTTTAATCAAAACAATTGAAAATGCATCAAATTTAGGCGGAATTCATGTTCAAATTTGAATTTTGGAGCTTCTTATATTTGAAACATTGTATATTTCAGTCACTAAGAATGGGGTGATTGGTTTTTTTGGAGGTATAATTTCTTGAAAATTTTGTGGTGAAAAATTGATGCATGTGTCTTAATTCGACGCGCGTGTTACTTGAGTATGCAGGGTGGGCCAAAAAAAGTGAACCAATTTTTTGATTGAAACACTTGACAGCAAATTATGCTGGCACTGAATAAAACACCCAATATAAGCTTGTTGAATTTCCTTTCAAATGGTGTGCAGTTGCATGGTCCAAGTGCAACAATATGGTCACAAGAACCACTTGAATGACGACTTTCTGGAAACAAAATTGTCAGGCAACTTCTTCCACTGATAAGCTGCTGTTTTCAAGACCTGCTTTTAGGGATAAATGGTGTGCAGGACCAATGTTTTAACCAGCAAAGTGCTTGCTGCCTTTTAGAGGGTGCACACATTCTTAAAGTTCTGGAGTTGGAAGTAGGAAGTGGAAAAATTAATAAAAATTAAGCCCAGGGAGTTTTGCTCATCTCCCATGTCCTTACTCCATATGGAAGCTTTCCACAGAGCCAGTCACATGGCTCCTGTGACCCCCTTCATTATAATTCCTTGATTTGACAGGATTGTTCCAAAATCAGTTTCACTCACTAATAGTCACAATCCAATGGAAGAAATGTGCATAAAGGGTCACAGTAGCCTTGCAGCTGGCTCCTGCAGCACTTTTGCAACAGGAGACAGGTCTTGGGAGTAGGGCAAAATCCCTCTGCTCAATTTATTTTATTTTCTCCGCTTTCCACTCCCCCTCCTAAGTTTTGGGAATGCATAAACTCTCTCAACTCTTGTGTGACAAAGTCAGCATACTTTTGCAACATTTTGTGACCATGAGCACTGCCAATTTAAAAAGTTGATTTTTGCACCAAGGCCTAATAGTTAGGACAAGTCTGATCTAATTTTTAATCCTGCAGAAAAATTTGCCTAAAAAGTAAAACAAATCCCTCACTGGCTGGCTTTTATCACTTATCACTTATCAGGGATTCCTTGCATAGGATTACCATTAGAGATTTTCAAGTAAAAAAGGATTCAGTCATTTCAGACTTTTCCCAGCTTAGACCCTCTCAACCTGGGCACATTTCAGTTACCTTTGATCAAACTGAAATGTGCCATACATTAAAAAGATCTCGACTTTCACACAGGATGGCCAGGAACCCTCCGCTCTTCAAGGGTTAAGGGCAGCATGAAAAGAGCTTGGTTTGCTCCCAAGGTATTTCCAGTCAAAAATTGGTCCGCTTTTTTTTTGCCCATCCTGTATATGGACTGTTCACTCTCTATATACTGTATACCATTTAGAGTCTTTGCAGACCAAAATTATTTGCAATTGTTTTTGTGGGATACCATGATTCAGAATCAGAATGCAATGAACATTTCCATTCGAATTTTCGGTTCCAGCAGGAGAATTGCGATGATGTTCGCGATAAGCCTTGCTTCGCTCTCGTTGATGGTGGCATTCACTGAAGCTGCTGATGTCCTCAGTAACTCAGTGGTAACAAACATGTACCAAGGCTGCGGAGTCACGACTGGGTGCTTGGGTCTCACAGACACCTTCAAGTGGTCCATCGGGGATTCCGTTCGTTGTATCGAAAACCAAAACTGTCATGCTTTGGCAGTCTTCAATTCGACCCGAGTTCCGGACGAAGATGAGGTCGACTTCACATTTTTCGTTAGGATCGGGAATGTCACCAACCAGTATGTGGCCTTGGGAATTTCAGACAATGACAAAATGGTGAGTTATTCAATCTTCTTGTGCAGTTAAGATTTCAAGTTATTTGGATTTGATTGATTTCCAGTGGTTAATTCTGGTGGTAGTCTTTAGAAGACGCACTCACTTTCCAATAATTGTTGAATAAATAGTCTCTAATTATACAGAGCTAAAACAGTTTTGAAATATACATAATCTTACATAACATTGCTTTTGCAGATGTAGGCTGCAAGTTTGAAAAGAAAAATTTCTCTGCGACTTGAACTAATTACCCTGAAATACAGTGAGACCCCAAGATGTGGACGTAATTGGTGCATCAAGAGTGTCCCAAAGTCAAAATGTCCCTAAGTTGAGTCTTGTTTTCCCAGAGCTTACATTACATAATTTTTAATTGATGTTCTGTGGAAGAAATATTCCTCAGAATTCCCAGAAAAAAATTGCTTGCCACTTGAATTTGAATTAGTGAATACATTTTTAAAACAATAAGAACATTTGGACATTGAACAGTGTATCTCTGTAATGTGCACTGAAATTTTTGCATCTATAAAAATAACCTTCAAGTGAAAAAATAGAAGTATACCTCTATGCTGGAGGTAATTTTTTTAATTAGCTAAATGGATGGTAATTTGGTGAGAGAAATGCTCAAGAACTTTTCTTACATAAATTTCAGGGTTGGAAATATCTGTTTCTTGTAATTTGGCATGAAATGTATTTGCAATTTTATCACAAAATGCCCCTATGTTGAGTCAGTGTCCTCATGCTGGGCCTTATTTTTTGTTTTTTTCTGGGAAATAAGTGTCCCCATGTCAAATTGTCCTCAGTTTGAGGCATCTGCATGTGGGAGTCTCACTGTATTTGCAACAGCAAAATGTACTCATAAAGTACAGTCAACCCTGCATTTTGTGCCAAGAATTTTACCTGGAGCAAATTTTCCTTATGTGTGCTCTTCAGGTAATCCCTCATTTAGGGCCACGATAAATTCCTTCCCTGAATGAAAAATAAGTCAAAATAAGATAAATTGATGCGTATTTGTAGGGTTGTCATTGCTCTTTTTTTAGAATCACCTACGCCCCTATATGCTCATGCAGGATACTCTGTAAAATTTATGATCCTGGATTTGCATGCCATTGGGTATTTTTATTTGAATATCCTCCACAGCAAAGAGCATGCCAATAACTGAGGTAGTCTCTTCTAAAATGAAAAGCAAACACTGAATCAGACTTTGGAATTTTTTTTATGGAAAAGTTGATACAAAACTACAGGATACAGGTCCCTTTTTTTACTGGACCCAATTTGTGCAAACATCAAATACAGTACTGTATATTCTTTTCTATAACATAAACTTGAATACAGTATTTATAAACAGTCCATTTGATCCTCACATTATTCTCGTGGCTTCCTTTTTATAAATCAGACGTAATGGCCTAACAATTCTGAAAATAGAAACTTTTTATCCATTGTAGAAGCTGTCAAAGAATGTTCTTCTGATACAATACCCAGCCATGAGAAAATTAATTGGCTCAATTTTGCCTCTGCAGTTGAACGCACAGTGTTATCCTATTTTTACTGTTAGGTAAAAATTAAGACTACTAAAATATTGATAGAGGGACAGGTGGAAGTGCAGTGGGCCCCCATCTTTTGTCATCAATCCGTTCCAGGATGGACGTCATAATATGGGGCTGTCATAAGTTGAAACCCTATTTCCCTTAAGGTTACATTATGAAAAAATTAATTCATTCCAGAAAAAAATATTAAACTAAAATTACCTTTATATATTTCAACTTTTTGTCAGAAATTGAATTAATAGACACAAGACATGTTTGAAAGACTGTATAAAACAAAAGTGATAGGGGGTAGGGTAGTGAAATAGGGTAGGAGGAGAATGATTTTCACTATTTTGAACACTTTTCAAAACTTTTTTTCTCATCTTCTTTACTCCTTTCTTTTTTCACTTGGATAGTTATAACTTTTCAAACTTTCTTAAGTGCCATCTCAACAGATGGAGGGCTTGGTTCACACACTTGAAATGCCTGGAATAAACAGTTAAGTTTTAAAATTGTAAGAATGGATAATTTTCTGGCAAATTATTAAATACCTCCTAAACAAAATTATTCAGCTATAATGAAATGCACAGGGCAGTACAGAACACACAAAATTCAAAATCCCTCCGGAACACAGTTATTCAGCAATAATTGGCACAAAAAAAACTAACTTCCTCCCAGGAAAACCACCAGTTGTATGCATGCATGGTGCAAAAAAATAGTTGGGTGGGAGGGAGCTGAAGAACCTCAGAAGCTGTCTAATCATGAAACCCGGACGTAAGTTGGGGTTTTTTTTTTTTAAATAAAAAAGTGTCGTATGTTGAAATTGACGTAAGATGGGCCCGTTGTAAGTTGGGGGCCCACTGTACTGTACTGTATTTCCAAATACCTCTTAGAGGTTTTCAACCACTTATTGATTAAAAAAATGCAGAGGAATAAACAAGCAATGCAAGACCAACAAAATGGAGAAAGACTTTCAATCAACTCTTTTTTATTAGATAATTTCCTACTCCCAAAGATACCAACAGGACATTTGTGGGTACTGTATCTAGATTTGGAGTTCGGACTCCTTGCAGAGGACATTGGTAGTCAACTGATTTTGGGGTGGAAGAGCAGGGGTTTTTATATTGCTAGGCTTTGAGTCTAATTCTGTCCATGTGTTTTCTTTTAAGTACAAAATGCAAGTAGATCACAGAAAGAGTTCACAAGTCTAGACATGAACTTTGGGTATTACCTTTCATTCAAGAGATACTCTTGGATTTCATGGAACCTCTGTTGCACGTCAGTATCAGATAACTGAAAGTCTGCAAGCTTTGTTTATGATTATCTCAAAGCAGGAAACAGATGACTGAGCCTGGTTTATCATCAAGTTTGATAAGTGGCACTTGAAACATAATTGGGTTTGAAACAAGAGCAAGCAGAAAAGGGAAACACATATAATAATGCACAATTGTCAAAATCTCAAGCCTGCCAAAAATTGCAGCTCATAATAACAGAAAAGTACCATATATGTCAAAGTTAAACTACAGCACTTTTAATCCCTTTGAAAACATTGATGTTTACTTTCAAGCAGGAATGTAGGCTTCTAAACTCTGTTCATTGGTCAAAGTCAAAGTTAGGATGCTCCATTTTTATGACTTACAAAGGTTTTTTTTCCAAAATGCCAGCATGACACTCATACATTTAATTCTTTTTTATCAGCTTCCTAAAAATGAGGTGCGTATGAGGTTCAAGAGGAAATTTTTTTAATGCAGCTATTTCAGTTGTTTATCACTGTTATTGTGTGTTGATTTTTTCTGACACAAGATCCAGTTTCTGAAGGCTTTGTACATTTTTCGCAATTCTCTAGTTACAAAACGCATCGCAAATTTCCCGGTTAACCTCTCGCACTTGAATGAATCAAGCCATGCTTTTCAGGAAACTGAAAACTTTAATTTTTTCCAGGGAAGTGACACTGTCGTCGTTTGCAAGAGTTCCGACACTGAGCCCTTCATTCAAGCGGTGCCTTATTTCAACAAAGAAAAAACCCCTACTGTATTGGAATCTGTGAGTTTGCATCTCTGTTATAAGTGACCCATGAAAAACGAACCAAAGACCTACTTGACCAGTAATTTTTTGTGTCGTCGATGTTGACAGCCGCCAGAGGGCTCTTATATTCATCCCATGGCAATATACGATGGAGAACACCTGGTCTGCGGCTACAGCAGGAAGCTGGACACGACTGTTGAGGGAACAGCGTTCAATCTTTCGTCCAATCAATACCATCTCCTCTTTGCAACAGGGCAACTGAGTGAGTCAAATTATTTTAAATTTTACCAGCGATTGGCGACTGACTTGAAGTACAAGTATTCACAACAAAACATGCTGTACTTGGAAATCAATGTTCTGTTGAAGGAAAAATAATTATTGGCACTTTATTTTCAGGCAAAATATATGCCCAATATTTTTGTTGCAACATAGTCTAATAAAGCAGTGTTCCACAACATTTTTGCAAAAGTTCACAAAATGCTTTGCAGACTCAAAAATTTCCAAAATTATTTCTGCACATTGACAAAGTGTACTGAAATTTATGCATATTCGAAAATATTACTGTTCGAAAGGCTTTATGCTACAGGTATTTCGGAAATTTTCTGCTTTTTGCACAAAGTAGGCTGAGAACTGAAGAAGCAGCTGTAGAGAAATGTCTTCAAGAACTAGTGAGGTTGGCTTCAAGTACGGTTGTGCAGTATGAAAAATATTGATGCACTATATTTTAGGTGGTGGAAATTTGTCTGAATTGTTGCCAGGAGAGAAGCCAAATTTTATTTTTCATTAGATAATTCAAAATGCCATTGTCTTTCCAAAATTCCCAATTAACATGACAGATTTATATGCTGCTTTTGAAAAATGCGTCATGCTGAAGAAAATTTTCTGCACACTTGCAAGAAACACCTGCAGACCAGCACCAGCCCATGGGCCAAGGGTTGAAAAACATATTGGTTTACCATAACTTTCAGCTATGAAAAAGAATTCTGAATATGGTTCTTGGCTCAAACTTGCCTCAAAAAATCCTGCAAAAATCAGTAAAACCCAATCAATGATAATTTTACTCCCTGAAGGCCCAATCAGAAGAAAAGGGTGAAAAGCCAACCTTCTGGAACCTAGTACTGTACTTTCATCCAAATGTATGCAATTTATATATAAAATCTGTTAAAATCGGAATTGAAATCATCAACTGCAACACTTTGAAATTAATATCAGAGGTCCGAAATCCACAGATCTACTCTTTACACAAATTTTGTGCGTATTGTTGAACTTCATTTGTGTTTTACATGCATTCCAAAATATCTTTGAGCTGATTACTCTAATTCAGACTAGAAAAAGCTGAATGTTTCAGGAGGCTCTAATAGTCGAAGGAGGTTTCTATATGCCCATCCTGCGCTGATACCTGCATTCCTTCATTACTCACTCTAAATTTTGTTGAGGACCCCTGGTCTTAACAACTCAGAATGAAAAATCGGCTGTTGTGAAGGAGGCTGTGAATGAAACTGGTGGAATTATCTTGGAAGATCTGCAGGCAATATAATACTGTAATCCTCTTTCAACTCATTCACAAATCACACTCAATTTCAATTTCCATTATGATAACTTTTGTTCAACCCCTTGCAAATGCCGCCTCTTACCAACACAACTCAAGGGACCAGAACAAATTTATTGTAGAGAGAATTTTGTTGTAGAGACCAAGTATAACAAGGGGACAGAACCATATGGGACCAAAATAACAATTCATTATACAGAAAAATTTTTTATAGACAAGATTGTTATAGAGTCCACCTGTATTTGTAGGTTCAATTTGGAAGCATGGCCTCAGTCATGAATTTTAAAAATCTTGTCATTAAAATTTTTCATGCTAACAAACTTGCTTCAAGTCCCAGTGAGTCTTTTTAAACTAGATTTTACTGGTTTATTTTTCAAAAAGGTGCAATATTATGGCATCACTCCTTGAAAAATTTTAGAAATTGTTTCACATTTCCAATTCGAATCTTGCAACACTAAAAATTGAGTTTTTTGAAATCTTAAACCTTTTTGGATAAAACAGACTCAGTGCCTTGCTGGAAGTATTTCATCTTCTCCCTTTACCGTTTGGAAAATGATATGGAGACAATTATTTGGATATATTGCTCTGTCTGTGCGTGCTGATGAACCATCAGAAAATGCAACACCCGTTCGAATTTTCAGATATGGCTGATGTAAATTTACCTATCCGGACGCATACCAAGAAGGTTGCTCTGCCTAAACTGAATTTGACAGTGCCTTGGAGTCCCGAAACACCCGTTGACGAATTTTACGAAAATTGTTGGATGGACAGAGGGTGCTTCGGATGCACCAAAGACTTCAAGTGCTACACTCAAGACGGCTGTTTCCGGGAAAGGAACTGCATTTACGTCATCAATTACGAGAGAATTACTGATGATTCAGTTCGGTTCAGCTTTCTTTACGACGTGGGCAGTGACGAGGACGTTACAACCCCTCAATGGGTCGGCATTGGAATTTCTCCCGACAGAATAATGGTACTTTTCGAATTTTAGCCGAGATGATACTTGAATTAAAGTAATATGATTCCCGAATGAATAATAGAAATTCCTCTTTTAAAATGGCCACTTTATGAACGGCTTCAGAATATCACGTGGATTTAAAAAAAAAACAGCATTTTCCGTGTTTCTCTTCCAAAATTGCTTTGGACAATATTTTCTCTTCAGTTGAATCTTTTTGACCGATCTGAGCGTGTAACAATGTTCAAGCGACATCTACGTCGCGACGAAGAAGTCCTGAACAGGGAAAGGTTAATAACGATGGAAACAGGAGTGTTTTCTTTACCGTTATTGAAGTTTTAGGCAAAGGAGTCTGTTTGTTGACAATGTAATTTAGGTTGGAATAAAACAAATTACATTAATATGGATGATTGCGATCAAAGTAAAGATTTATAATAAGGTATGCAATGCTAGAATACAGAGTATCCATGAATTCTGAAGAATTTTATAAGGATTCCAATATTAAATTTTGAACCTGGGCAACTAAAAACCCCAGTCATATATATTCCAAGACACCCTCTGAATTCCCTTAGAAACAATGTTTTAAAACCTCTTCCACAAAAAGGGCTCTTCCTCTCAAACTTCAATAATTGGTATTCTTTGAGGCCTTTTGTCTATGAAAGAGAGAAGCAGTAAAAATTTAACTTGATGCATTTTGACAGGAAGTAAAAGACTAATCATGCACATGAACACCAGCCCACCAAATTATTTATCAATGTTTTCACCAGTAACAAATCAGTAGCCAATTGGTGGCAGTGACCTGAATTGAGATATCAGTACTGGGTCAAAAATGTATGGGTGACACTTTAAAAAAAATCATCTATATTTTATATCTCTCCAGCACTGGTGTGACACCCTTATTGGGATATAGGTGAATGTGGGCAACTGTGCCACACCACCTCCCCCCAAAATGACACACTGCATCCCCCCCCCCTCCCCACCCCTCTGAGAGGCTGCTGGATGGTTCCTCAAAAAAGTTCTGTTTTTTCTCATTTTCAAATCAGTCAATCCTGAATATTTTTAAAGTTACAAAATACTAAAAAAAACAAAATTCCAGCTTGCATCATAAGCTTTTTAAAAAATTGAAAATGCTTCCATCAAATAAATGCTACCATAAGATTAATTTATAAATTGGTGGTATAAACTGGTAATTAATTTATAAGCATGTCAATGTCAGTGCAATTTTGTGAAAATTGCTTCATTCAGGAAGCAATTTAAACCTTGGGCAGAGGTGCTGGGATTAATCGTGCAAAATGTTCAGCCACAAAGAATTGCAAAATCCGGAAACAATAATGATTGTAAGAGCCAAAGTTGAGAAAAATCCCAAATTGTTTGTCTAGCATCTCTGCAGAAAAATCTTTGTCAAAAAGAAGAAAAAACGTGCTGGTGGGTGGCATTTTCCTGCAATCCTGCCATATAGGATTATCAAAGGGGGATTTGAAGAACAAAGGGTTTTCCTATCCCAGATTTTCACTGACTTTGGCCACTGCTCAGCCAAAGCTGCATTTTGGTGACCTTGGGTTAAACCAAAATGCATGCGCAAAAATATCCCTGCACTGCCATGGGATGCAATTTGACCTGCCCCCATCCAATTGTTAAGGCCCTCAATATCACCATTCACAACTTCAAACAATTCTTCCATGTTACCAACAACCAAAATGCTTGCTTCCTTAACTGCATATACCTCCCTGTCTCAATTTATTTTTGCTAGTCCCTTGATATTCCACTTACAGATTTTTGACTTCTACTCACACACAGATTCATTATACAGTTCATGATTTCCTTCTTTTCCAGCGAAATGACACAATTTTGTCATGTGAACAAACTGACTCAGCAAAAGTTGTCACGAGGGCTTATTTCAGCCCTGGGACGGGTTCACGTCGTCCTTATCTTCTTGATCCTGTGAGTTGCTAAATTTCTACAAATTTAATTTAAAACGTAGAAACGACGAAATGCTGTATATTATTGACAG
>CAJPEX010002923.1:0-33674 GCA_905338405.1 Notodromas monacha
TGCTTTCGTATTCATTATTTTTTCTCGTGGGATCCATCGTCACCTTCTGCATCAGACAAACGGTACTGAAACTGATGAAGTCGACGGTTTTTTTGATATCAGAATATTCAGAAACTAAACAAAGAAGGATTCGAAGGGGGGTTTATTTATGTGGCCCATGATGATGAATTCAAGTGACACCGTTGTCGTCACTTCGAATTTCCAAACGTCACTCATTCCAGAGACTGAAGAATAAAATTTGCGTTTGAGAATTGAAGAAACGAAACTAAATCAATTGTGTTCGATTCTGAATATACAATATATACAGTACCGTCTATTTTTTCTAAGGGGATTTTTTAAACTTTGCATCCGTAAAATGTGATGCAAATATTTAGAATATAAGAGAGCGATATTTTCGATTGAATATACTGTATTTCAAGTCGTCTCGGGATGTATTTTTTCGTAAAACTGTATGTGTGGTTTTGTGTTACCGGGATACAAGTTGGAATATTTTATTGGTTCTAGGCCGGATTTCTTCCTGAAATTACGAACATTTCAGAAGAATGACTCAGCGCATCTTTTTTGCATTTTTTAATTGCCGTGAAGGCCATATTTTAAATAAAATTTTAGCGTTTCTGCGTCGAGAAAGGCAAATGAATTTTAAATTTGTTTTTAGTTTTCTCCTGCTTTTTTTGGAAAAAAAGTTTTTTGCCTTTAATTACATTTCAACGTGGATATTTTTGAATTTCGAATGTACTGCATTACGCCAGGGCATTACGCCATGTACTGCATTCTGTATTTTTTGCCAATTTTTCCACACAGGTCGCACTGATACAGCCTTTCTTTCGAATTTCGAAGAGGGATTCGATAATGCGTATAACCTAGTGTTTCTGAATTGCTGTAAATTTATTTCCCCGTGAATGAAATTTCGAACTCGCAGACAACGGAGAACAGCTTTTCAAATGCATACTGCATCATCGATATCATTAAGCAAATCTCAAGCATTATTTTGTATGCGTTGATTTGTCGAGGAGATAATTATGGATTTTTGCTCCAATGATTATGTAATACTGTAGTCACTTCAGGTTTACAGAAATTCACGAAAATTTCGTAGAGCCCCGTTCGTCGCACTCCATGGGGCTTCGTCCCAAGAAACACTGTAATCCGCGTGTCAGCCTTTCCTGACCGATAAGAGTCTGTTGACCCAACGCTGGCCGACAGCAGGGTGACCTAAAATGTCGTTACGAGAAACGTGACCCGGCTCGAGTGCTTACATGTCTCAAAAACTCCAAACTGGGAGAGCATTTCGTAAGAAATAATAATCTTCCCTTCCAGGTTCATGAAGAATACGGTTTCACGAGATGAAAGCATGACGCGTACGAAGGCTAACGTCAGCATCGACGCGAGTGTCAGATAGGCTGGGGGTTTTTTTTTTATCTCGACATTCGGCGCCATCACGTCGACACATGGCTTTTTTATTTTTGCTTTCGTTAAATGAAACAACACGAAGAGCTCTGATCACGTCCCATTTTCTCCGATTTTTGTCTTCTTTTTTCCCCGGAAGAATTTTCATTTTGTTCAGTTTTTCTCGACGTTTCTTCACGAAATGTCGCCGTCAGTGGAAATTGATTTCGCACGATTTTTTGAGCGAACACGGATGAACATGAGGCAGCAGGAAACTCAGTTCTGACTGAAAATTTCTGAATTCTGTTGGGTGCAGCCCGGAATTCATTCATGTTACATCCGTTTATTTTATTTATTTTTTTCTGCGAAAGTTTCGTGAGGGCTTCTCAAAAGCGGGAAAGTGAGTTTATGCATTAGTTTGAACCTCGAAAGTTCCGCTCCTCTCTCCTCGTAAACGTGTTCTAAGCCCAAACTTCGTATCTATTGAACTTTTACAAACGCTATAAATGGTCGACTGAAATAGTGATAAACTTTTTCATCATCGGATAGTGCGGAAGTATAAAAGAAAGAATATTTCCTCATTCGCGCGTCGTAAAATACAGTACGAATGTTCGAATCAAGAAAGCGTAAGATGGCGATTTCATCCGCATTGAGTAACTTGATTGCCTATTTTTTATTGATGGATAGTTTGTAAGTGCAACTGATTTAATCTCCGAAATGTCTAAAAAATTGCTTCTTGGTCACGAAGCCCATCAATTCTCTTCTATCGATCCAAGAAACCACGAAACCGTTAAAGCGGACAAATTGCATAATTTTTTAGTGTTGTGGCAAACATTCGAACGCATTCAGTCGTTACATTTTGAATGTTGCCTTTTATTATGCGTTTGCTCGCTTGCATTAATGAGTCTTCGATTAATTATTTTCAAAGAAGCAAATTCAGGCTTTTTATTACCAGATCTGATATTGGATGTTTTATGACACGAGATTAACTCAAGTGCCCTTTCGATGAAGCATATTTTCTCTGATGGAAAATTGATGACCAAAGCTTGCATTTTTCTTTTCCTCGTATACAGTGCATACTTACCAGGAACACACTGATGAAAGTTCAATTTCTCACTGCGCCGAAATCAAAAAATTCAAACCATTACACGCACAACATTGACGTAATTGATGTCATTATTTGAATATTATACCGACGCAACCTAAGTGGATGCTTCTGGAAAATTTGAACAAGATTTTTCTCGTTCAGAGATCATAAACTTTCTAGAGGCCCATAATATTTCTTGAGTACTATTCTTCCGGATGGCCTTGTGTTGAAGGATCTCTAAAATTAAATAAACTTCAAAAAAAAAAGTACGGGAAAAAAGACATAGGAGAGGCAGGATCGTAGTCGCGCTCAGTCACATTAATGCAGTACTCCGCCGGGAAAATAAATACCCGCGGAGATGAGGAACAAGAAAGCATGCGAATAGGTCAAACTATTTCATTCCCTCTCCCCGACGAAGGAAAAAAACGCGGAGATCCAGAGATTAATAATATAAAAATAAAAAGAGTGAGAGAAGAGGGTTATAATAAGAATCTGAAGGAATGCGAATAAGCCAAAGCATTTCCTCCCGAGGCGCCGGCCGTTCTTCCCTTCAGAGAGCAACGCGACGTTTATTGGCACGATTTCGTTGTCGTGTCGTGGCACGCGCGCGCTGCAAAATGAAAAATTCCCTTTTATCCGAATGTGCACCACCGAAAAAAAAAAGAGGAAAGAACGAGAAAGAGAGCGAGAGAGAAGGAAGAATTCATTTCATGCCATTGTGCTTTTGCCCTGGTGCGCCAATATCTTCTCTGCTGATGGATTACGCCTCGTCGCTCGCCCGCAGCGGAATCCTGCTGTATGCGGTTGCCAATAGATTTCCTGCCATTTCCCCCCCTTTTTTCCGCCCTTCTTTATCAGGATTACGATTTTCTCTTGTTTTGTGGCTCTGCTTTCAGCGTGCTGGGAAGAACTTTATTTTCTGCTCTGATGTCTCCGGAAAAATTCCCCGTGCGAAATCCCGTACCTGATTCAAGAAGGAAAGACAAAACTAAATTTTCGTGTTCATTGCCCATGGAAAGAACCGGGAAATGACCACCATTGNCGCCGGGGGGTTCCACATCCCGAAAACCCGGGGGTTGCATTGGCAGGGGCGAAGAGACGAACCGCAAGAACAGCGCGCGGCCTGCAATTTCGGTTGCCCGTTCGCGAAACGAAAAATGATTTCTTAGGATTTCTTTAATTTTGAAGCTTATACCCGCTTCGAGTTTTACAAGAAATTTCAATGCGTCATAAATTTTTTATAATTATGGATTTTATTTTCGTTAAAATACTGCATGTGCGGAACTGGGACAGAAAAACTTGCTTTTTCTTCACAAGCAGAATTTATTCTCGCCACTCCACCATCAAATAGAAAAAAAAACATCGTTAAATTTTCTGACAGCCCTGGCACTAGCCAGTCTCGAAACTTTTATATTCAAATAAAACTGTGCCCCACTGGTCACTTATTCAGAAGTGCACTGAGACAAGAAACAGCATTTAGAAATTGGTGTAAATATTATTACTTTTGAGGTCGGGTTTCAAATCGAATGTGGTCTTAAGGAGCTGCGTATACAGCACTGTACTTGAAAAAAGCTTCATGATGTATTATTCCCCCCTATAGATCATAATTTCAAATCTGAGAACACAGAAACCTCGAGTCTTTCTCTGTTAAAATGAGAATGGAAAATAATTATTACTTTTTTAATTCAAAAAGGGCAGAACTTGTTGCGCTGCATATGTATGTCCAAATCACTATCAGAATTTTATCCATAAAAAAAAACCCGCGTTACGAATTAGCTGATAGCAACATAATTTGTACTGTAATATAATGCTATACGCGTACCCACTTTTCATTCCCGCTATTTCGACATCATCCGGAACTTTTAAATAAATAGGTTCGGCTGATCTGGGAATAAATTAAATTACTTTCGAGATCCGGGTCTCAGTTATTTTACTTGCGGTTGTATTCTGAAAATTATTTGAACAGGTAAATAAGAAATAGCGCGCCATTTTTTGCGACAGCCATTGGTTTCGGTCGCTTATTGTTGGGACTAGTATCTATCTACACGAACCCCTGGGTGAACCAGTTCGTACCCCCCCTAGAAAAACTGCTGCACGCGTGTTCGCACGCGGAACAAGCGTCAGGGATTGATCAGCTGGGAGCCCGGACCTGGCACTCCGTGAGCTCGCATTTTTCCCCCTGCCGTCTTGTTGTCACATCCGCCAAACAAAAACGAAAACAAAACACACACAAAAACAGGCATCATTCAGGGGAGACACGCATGTATATATAAAAAAAAAAGCGCATAACAAAGATGCAAACGCATATAACACATAGGCGAAAGAGAAGAGACTCCGCTGACTGTTTTATACGCATCTCTCTCTCTCGTGTTCTCTTGTTACGGAATTACGATGGCGACGGCGGAAGAACGCTTCCGTCGTTTGGGAACCCGGAAAAATCGCAGGTTGGCCGTTGAATTTTCGATAATTCAAAAATATTGGATTTTTTCTATTCACGCTGTGGTCGAAACGATGAAGTTTCCGTGGTTTTTAAAAATCCCCCTTAGGCAAGGCTCATAATTTATGACGTGAGTTTTCCTGTGTTGTGAAATTCAACTTAATCCATCGATTTTCGCGATTATAGGATTGCATAATCTTGTAATGCAACAATATGTCAGCGCAGTGGAAAAGAATGCAAGAATTAGCTTCACTGGGCTCTACAGCACTTTATTTTCAAGTCTTCGAGGATCATAAACAATTATACCATTTGAATTATGGAATTATTAAATTAATATCTGGCCAAAAGCGCAGTGGAAAAGAATGCAAGAATTAGCTTCACTGGGCTCTACAGCACTTTATTTTCAAGTCTTCGAGGATCATAAACAATTATACCATTTGAATTATGGAATTATTAAATTAATATCTGGCCAAATCGTTGGTTACCTCAGTTGTGCGGGAGAGAGAGCAAATTTAATAATATTTCTCATCAATGAAATCTATTTATTAAAATATGGGTTGCCTGCAAAAATTCAATATTCCGTGAATTCTTTGGCAGTCCCAGTGCTGCCCAGTATTTCACGTGATGGATAATTTTTATTCTTGTCAATTTTTCGATGCGTGGAAGTCGTTCCGTGAAAAATGTGCTGATAAGGCATGAAATTCGCATTGGAATTCTGTTCAAAATTACTCTTTCGTGTCGCACTGGGAAATATCTCTTCTTCCTTATTTATTTCTTTTGGGAAAGATCCTGGTAGTTCCTTTCAGTGAGCTGGAATTAATGCAGTGTACTGTACTCTCAGACTCGTATATTCTTCCGCTTCTTTTGTTGATGTGTCACGTGGCCATGGCAGCTGACGAAGACCGATTGTTCATTTTTCCTCCTCGCCGTCGAAGGATGTTTCAAACGTTTGTTCCTTCAATCATCGGCATTTTTCAATTCTCGATTTCCAGTTTTCACGAGTGTCATTTCGTGCAGGATCCATTATTGAACTCATTAAAAAATACAGTAGTAAGAAGTCCTAGAGGTGTTTGAGAGTGATTTGTTGATGAGGGGATTCAATTTTGAATTCGGACTGAATATACGTCGGCATTTTGTATATTAATGAAATATTTCTGAAAATCTCGGTTCTTCACGTGGTCACCTTGCTGGAGTGACATTAAATTTGCCTCGACTCATCGGCTTTTAACCTAGTTTCATCTCAAGAAAACGTCCAAATTTTCACGTTTCGCTGGATTGATGCGAAAAAAAAAACAGATATTTTCTCGATATCTTTGAATTTTTTTGATCTGGGTTTTATTTTGACGAGTTAAACGGCAATGCATGTATTCAAACAACAACAACAAAACCTTTCCTGGGCAGAAATCGAACTATTTGATCAGGTTTCTGACTACTATTTCATTGACCTCTTTTAAAAGCTTGGAAAAACGGTCTTTTTCTGAAAATTAAATGATCGAATCTATCAGAAAAGCTCTAGCCCTCTTCCGGCACCTTCCAAAATTAACCAGTACTGTGAAAATATGCTAGATTTTTCTTATTGGTAATTTGAAAAATGCCCTGTTCACAACGCAGAATACCGTGTAAACGACTACGGGTACACCATTTTGCACCAACGTAAATTTTATCGATGTGTCATTTTGAAGGAAGTGCGGGGATTGTATCGAAGACTGCTGAATATCCTGTTTTCCATTTTGCTCGACATTTTTCTTTCGTTTGCTGCAATTTAGCCAGTGGGATTTCAATGCATTTCAGGCAGGATTTTTGACTCACGGTCGGGATCCGAACAGGAGATTTGCATGTAAATAGGCTTTTCTACCGTGAAACGTTTCCCGGGCAAAACTTTTGGCCTGGAATTGGTCTCGTTTTCTGGCTGAAATACGACTTCGTTTTCGCCTCCGTATAGCATCAAGGAAAACGAGGGAAACTCTGCCAAAAAGGAAATAGAGAACTAAACCAAGAGGAAAATTTGCCGGGAGGTGTGCAATAAATCGCACGACGGGGATTTGGCGCGGAATTGCGCATCAGGGGCCATACCTCCCCTGTGGTTTCTATTGCACCGCAAAGATTTCTTGTCATCATGACGAAGACCTGTGGTATATTGTATATATTTTTTTCTTCGGTGAAATGGGATTTCTGTGTTGAGACCACCAGTCTCTCAAACGTGTTCCATCGAATCTACGTTAAGGAAAAGAAGAATTTGAAGAAGAATCGAAAATCCTTGCCCGAAAATACCACACCGCCATTAATACTTGTCTGCGTTTTTTCTGCTGACGAAGCATCAGGTAGGAATCAATACTTGCTGGCGGGAAAAAAAAATCTTGGGGTGATCCACGTCCTCTAAAAGTACTTTTCTCGGCAACTTGAGCGATCAACAGAAAACATGCGAAAAAAATGAAACCACTTCCTGTTTCTTTTTCACTGAAGTGAAGAAAAACTCTCCCAGTATGCAGGAAAAAAAAGCTGGCTGTCGTGAAATTTTCCGCGTGAACGCATGCCAATTCTTTATAATTTAGCTGAATAATGAACTTTTTTGAACATTCGGTATTCATTTGAGAAACCTATACAGTATTCATAAATTGTGTTTCATTTGGAAACTGTGCTGTTTGGCTCTACAATATGAATAAAGCGTGGGTCGGGTTTATGGTCAACGCAAATCTCGATGTTTTGCAAATTTCAGGCACCAAAGAACGCCTTCTGGTATGATTTCGTGGGAAAAAAATTGACAAATAATTACAGGCGAGCGTCCCGTTTTTCGAACTGCAACGTTTATTTAAACTAGTAAAGATTTATTTCAGAATCAAGAATACTTTTCAATATTGAAGCAACCTTGTGCAAGAAAGGAATACATTTTTTTGTCTGCGTATTTTGACGCAATTCCCGGTGGGAAATGGTCCGGAACTCGGAAGTAGTCCCTTTTTCCGTAAGAAATGAAATACCCAGTAGTCATTTATATCGGACCCATGATTCCTTTTATTCTTTTTTTTTTGTGGACAAATGATCCATGGTTTTTCATACCCCGCCTTTCATTGGAATGGGGTTTTTCGTGGCACATGAAGTGCGTGTCCCCCCTGGTATCGTACAAATATTGTCCCGTGATTAATGAGCTTCATGCATTTGCTGGTGAAATAGCACAGAATTCCCGGCTTCTCTCGGATTAGGGAATTTGGAACAATTCCAGGAAAATGTCTCTATGCTTTGTCTCTTCACGACTAGTACCGAAAACCCAATTTGAAATAAATCCGTGAGGAATCGTGATCGAGCGTGTAACTGTTTTGACATTCCAAGTAGTAATTCAAAAAAAATATTTGGCGAACATTTATTCGACTAAACGACGCACCTTTTATTATAGACACGTCTTTATTTGGCAACTCATTAAATTAGAAAGAAATTCCTGGGATATCCAAGATATGCTGCTTTTGAATCGCAAAATTTCCCAGTAACTGAACTGATTAGCAGGGTCCGCCAACCCGTGGTCCGTGGACCGGGGTTGGCATCATTATATGAAAGTTCGTGCCAATTTGGACCACTGTGTGAATTGCAATTTTTCTTGTGACTGCCATCTATAATGAAATGGAGCATTTTAAATGGAAGCCTTGTAAAATTGAATTAGAACATAACCTCATTGCAATTCCCAGTTCGAGAGCGCAAAAGAATTAAAACCCTTATTCTTGTTGAAAGTGTTCAATTAAGCTCGTCATCGGTAACCTGAAGCAAGATTAAAATCAATTACTGTAATTGTTCGTCTCTAAATCCATTTCCTCTTTTCACTATTCTAGGGTATGAGACTTTTTTCATGCTGTTCGGTGGGTAACAATAAATACGAATGCGTCCCATGTGATGGATGGCGTGTTATATTTCGACTGAGTAAAAAAATACTCGCGCGAAATATTGTAACAAACAATAATGCCGTGCAGTATTTTATTATTCGAGCTCGTGTACTGTGCGGTATAAATGAAGGATCGCGAGTCCGCGAGGATGTGACATCTGTCGTCGGCAACGGTTGTCTCTGCCTCGATACCCCGCGACTGCTGGTGTCTTGATAATGGCGCTCGATGACGGATGATGTTCCTCCCCATTCGGTCGCTCGCTCATGTGTCTCCGACGCGCAAGGAAACAGTGGGCGGTTTAGGATCTTATTAAGACGGATGCGGGGTTCCAGTGGAAGAGATATTTGCCCGCGGGGTTCGGCTTTTTTGGGGTCCGCGTTCAGTGCGTGCACTGGAAGTTGATTGAAAAGTCGAGGTGTGGCGGCGGGTCGGTCGGAATCCCGGGAGCCGCATTATTTGTCGCCGCAGCGAACCCCCGAAACGCGTTGAAGATTGGACGGATCGATGCTTCTCTTGCTGCTGCTACTGCTGCAGCTGCAGGAGCAGGGAAACGCAGTTGCATGGGCCAGGGGGTTGCTGTGGGTGCAGGGCCAAAAGACCGCCGAGTCCGACTCAGCGTCGAGGAAAACTGAGCGCGCCACTGCCGCAAAGGACGAGCATCAGCTCACTGATCTGACAGTTCTAATTAATTAACTTGCAATCTGTCATGCATATTACAAGTGAGACACATGTATAGAATCATGTTTATAACGATTTCGTTTTCAAGATCCCTCTTATTTGAGTTTCAATATAATGCTAAAAATCTGGTTAAAGGTTTACTCTCTCTCTCTACGATGAAATTCGAGCAAACAGAAAATATTTTGTTTTAGAAAATTCATATGACATGAGGAGAGAACCCTGTGGGACCACACAAAAATTCGGCATATGGAAAAAATTGTTTTAAACAAGTTCGTTGTAGAGAGAGTCCACCTATATGAACTCATTGTTTAGATCGAGTTCATTTTCAGGTCCTACTGTATTATAGCCGGAAAGATAATCAAGGCTTAAAAATTTTTTTTAGTCATTTCCTTTTTTTTTTAGATCTCAAGATTTTTTTTGTTGGAAGATTTCGCTGTAAATGATACTGTATTTCATTTGAACGGCTTTAATAAAACAAAATTCCTTCGGTTTTTTCTCACTCAGTCAATATAATAGTAGGCAACTCTTCCTCTGTGACTATATAATCTGACGGATCATTTTTAAAGTCTTTTTTTTTCTTGCGCAAAAAAAAACCAAAATACTGAATAAAGCAGCAATGAATTTATTCTGCGCCCACGCCAAAATATTTGCAGACTTACGTTCGCTCAGCGAGTGAAATCATACAATTTACGTAGCTAATCAAGGCAGACCTTGATATATTCGGAAAGGAGAATCATTCTGCAACATCTGCTGCTGAAATGCTCTGTTGAGTGGCGCTCAATTTCCGTTTTGTCTGGGTGCTCAGTTGGGTGGTGCTCAGTTGAGTGGTCCTCACACACAAGGAGGAAAGGGGAGGAGAAGAAAAGCGCCGGGAAACGCTGTTGCTGCCCCGGCGCCCCCAAAGAAATCATCATGCTGAAGAGAGGAGGGGTTTCAAAACTTCCGTTCCTTATTGCGTCCGAGTAGTGTAACATGAAAAAGGGGGGGGGGGAAGAGATCCTGAAACTTTCTGGGATTTTTTGTTGTTGTTGTTGTTGAACTATACCGAAAAAGGAAACCTACGAACAGAGTGCGCCTCCGAGTTCAAAATCAGAAGCCTTGTCATGTTCTGGTGCATCCGAGAATCAGAATCATCTTTTTCTTCGTCCATGTGTGCATTCTTCGTGGTTTCTTTAAATTGATGGATCAACGGAAACGGAAATTTTTTATTTATTTATTTTTCTAACGTGAACACGCGGAACTGGGGCATGAACCCTATTTACTGATGGTATTAGCATCTTTTTTTGCCATCTAGACCCTTGAATAATCTTAGAAAATTCCAACACCCTCGAAATAAACATCTGAACAACTGCCACGTGGAATCGGAGCAACCCTTGGAAACATTTTCGCAATATCCATATGTTGGAAAGCGTGTGGCATTTTTTTTTCGACGTCGAAATGCGGGTGATTATTACGAAATTTCAGCGAAAGCCATGAAACTTTTCATATTTTTTAAAAAGCACAGAAAGGATGATTATATCTCTTTATCTCTAGCCGTTCATGAGATATCGATGGTATAACATATGAATACTGCACAGTACAATATTAATCGTCCACCTCACTCCGCACAAAGAACTACCGTAACTTTTGATGCATGATTTAAAACTGAATTTTGATCTTGAACGTTTCTTGTGATTTGTTATTCCTTGGTGCATTGATCGCATATCACCAAATATGCGCAATATTGCAAACCCTTTTGCCAAGTTGTTGAGAGCAGCCCAGTGATGCGAAGAGTACTGCATAAAAGTTCAATGGTCTAGGCATGCATTCGAAGCGGGACAGGCTTGGCTGCGTTGCACTTTCACATGTCCCACATCCATTAGCAACGTCCATTGCTCATCTCTCACCAACTCATACTTTACCCAACCCAATTCCCCATCCCGACTCCATTTTTGTTGCAAAAAAAAAGAGAAGAATTTGACGAAAAGAAAAATTAGTGGGACTGAAATGCAGCGAAAGCTCAGCCACGATGCGTCTGCGAAATTCAAGTTACCTTCCAAGTAAGAATTATAGCATTGATGACTTCGAAAAAATCTGCGCGATTTGAATGAATTTGTATAAAATCAACGAATATACAGTATCTTCATTATCACGAATTTGCATCTGAAAATTAATACTTTACGAAGTATAAAAATATCCATTCGATGGGGTCTCATATGCGAAGGTGAAGGACGTGTTTGCTTCTGGCAAGCTTTCTATTTTTAGGAAAATGATGCCATATAGGAAAAGGAATCCGTTGTATATTCTGTCCTTCAATTTTGTATTGGACACAGGAAAATAAATCGAGATTTTTTTTTATCCGAATACGTTTTGAGAAGATTAGGCTGTTGGCAGAAGCAACGAACTCGTGGAATTTTGCAGACATTTCTCCGAAAGCGCGCTTATTTCTGCATTCGCGCGAAAAAGAATTCCCATTTTCGTCTTGCAACGGATGCCGTGAATGTAATCCAGCAGTATTCAGTTATGCGTGATATTTGATCATCCGGTCAAGTGCTTCCGATCATTAATCCGGATAATCGGAGTTTTACTGCTGTATAGTATATAGTTTATGTCTTTCTCTCTCTCCCTCTCTGATTTTTTTTTTCCTTCTGAAAAGCAGAGATTTCTCGAAGCGGCGATGCGTTTCTTGTGAGAATGCGTGTATCTCTGGCAGTTCTTGGCAAGAAAAAAAAAGGGGGGAAAAGAAACGTCCCTTTTCTCTCTTTCCCGCTAAAGGAAACGTTTTCTCTCCGACGCCGTCGCGAATCGACGATAAGACAGCGACGGGGATACGAGCGTACGTATGGTATGTATGCACTGCTTCCTGGAACCCGACGAATGGGGCGAACGTCCTGGGTTTTGGGTGCTGTGTCTGTGCGGGTTGCGGCAATCAGAGGGTGTCATTCCTCAGCCTCTGAACTAGTTCTTCAAACTTTTATTTTTAAGGGGCTTCTTTCGAACGAAGGTTTTTTTCGTAGTACCGATCGCCGTACGAGCAATTTTTTTTGAAAGTTCTGAGAGTTATATTCATGGCTGATAAAAAAAACTGTTATCGGAACTCAAGGGTTGAGCATACAAATTAGAATTGGGGAGGCATTTTTGTTGGGGAAATAAAGAAGAATTTTAGGAAATTGTAATTGGTGATATTATGGGCCTAAAATCGCTTCTTAAATCAGTTGAAAGTATGCCGAAACTTGGAATCAAGGGGTTAACTGCCCAATTAGTCTTTCATCTCCTTTTAAAGCTAATTGAATTATTTTTTGTTGCTTTTCTCTTTCCGGCGTCAATTAAAAAAATCGCCAAAAGGCCTCGAATAAGGAGGTATGCGGAGAAATGCATTTGAGTTAGGTACTTTTTTAATTCATAGTTCCTGAGGAATTCAGGGAGGGACTTGACAAAATTCTACTTAGCGAGGTTCAATAACTGTAATGAATGGCAATGAAAATTGCTGTTTTTCCAGCAAACTGTCCGGCGTGCGTCTGGTGTACCAGCAATGGAACCCAGCAACAAGGCTTGAGGGAGTTGGCTGGTGGTGTTCTACTGTTGCTGTTCCTCTTGAGAGAAAAGGGAGCCAGAGAGAGAGAGAGAGAGACAGATAGATATATAGGAAGAAAGAAAGAGACACCGTGGTTCCTCCTCACTTTTTCGGACTCCTTTCCCTCTCTGGATTCAGTTTCCTTCCTCTTTTTTTTTTCTCTTTCTGCGAGTTCGAGAATATTTCCTTCGTCTCATCGTGCTCCTACTTGTCTGGAAAGCAAAAAGATGTTCTGGCTACTTTCTGTCGGGGGGGTCGGTCGTATTTCGAGGATCAAGGAGAGGAGAGATGAAATGCTTCCGAGCTGGTGAAGAATTTTATTGCCGCTGCTTTCAAGAGGGGATTCCTTCTGTGAAGCTGAAATTTTTCTTGGGGGGGAAAAAAGAGACTCACCTATAGCCGATGACCGACTTTTATGGCATAAAGAGTATTGTTGCTTTGCTCGCATGAATAATATAATTTCAATCGCCATTTTTTCCATGGCCGTCTATGACTTGTTTTGTTTTTTGCGCTGCCTCCAGAATAAACGAGAAAAAATAATCATATTTTTGAAATCGTCACATGTTCACCTCGTGTGACATTTTCCAAAACATGAAACGAAGCTCTGTTGAATGCTATGCATTTTTTCGGGGTCGTTATTTCGATGATGTCGAGATAGGTGCGTGTTTTAATGTTTATCGTTCTTTTTTGTGTCTTTTTCAGGTGAGTTTTGGAAGCATTTGGAAAATTTTGTATCGTTACTGAACGTTTGGCTGAACAAAGGATGCTTTGATTTCGGAAACGGTGAGAATGTGAAATTGAATTCAGGATTCTCTGTCATCCATGGTACTTTTGTTTGTAAGAAATCGTGACTATTCAATTCTCGTATTGCGCGGATAACCAAAAAATAGCAGAAAATAATAGATTGCAAGCAACAATTTTTCTTAAACATTGATCCTTCAAGTTCCCTAAATTTTCCAGAAACCCTTAAATTGATTATATGCTTCAAATATTTGGAGATCCGTTTAATCCAGGTGAAAAGCTTGATGATTGATTGCATTCGCGGTTATTCGAGCTTGCTTTGCATAATTTTTCTCGCTGGGAATGAACACGAAAGCATCATGCGAGTATTTCATGCGTTTTTGAGTAACAATCATAAATTTGACCAATTTTATTCTGATGGGAATATGCTACCATGATGACTTCTGGCATTTGCGAGGGCTGAAAACGCCCACGACCTGCACTTGCCGCTTCAGATCTTGGAAATGTAGGGGTTCGAGGGTTGGACTGGAAAAGGGGAAAACCCCCCCTAGGGGGTTTCGGGTGACGAAGAGTCGAGTTGACGACGATCGTGTGACACGGGCGTCAGAAGGATTTGGGTGCTGTTGTCGAGCGTTGAGAGCCGGATTCAATTTTCCTGGTGGCTCCCCCTCACTTCCTCGCTGTTTTGCATGTTTCCTTTTATTCTTTGTGCGAAAAATTCCCCGGAGGAATTTTGCTGCGAGAAAAGCCCTCGCATCACTTTCCCTCGCTGCATGCATTTTCTGTTTCGTCCATGTGATATTATCCGATGAGAGGAAGAACGTTTGGGTGGGAGAATTGAGAAAAAAATTGCGTCGCATTCTACAAAAGTTGATCGCCTTTCTTGGTTGCTCGAACTCGCAAAGAGAAAAAAAGGAGGATGACTTTGCTCTGCATTCATTGGTATTGCGAATTTTGGTGAATTTTTCTTTTTCTCTTTCCCTTTCTGTTGCGGCAATTTTGACACTATTCGAGGCAGTCTACCATTGGTGTCAAAATGGCCGCATTTCAAGATGAAATTTGAAAAGTGGCTTTGAATTGAAATCGAAAGCTCTTCCATTCTTTAAATTCATCTTCATCACATGATGGTCGATTCTATTAAATAACGCTGATCATTAAAAAAATATTTTGTCATGGTTTTCAATTATGTAAGGATCTATGAGGAAAAAAATGATGGGTCTCAACTTATTTGGATTTACCATCGGGTAATTTTCTTTGGATGTAGAAACTGGACGTAATGTACGAAGGTTTTTCCATAAGTCTTGCGATTATTTCAAGTAGACCCAATAAGGTTTGGTCAATTATTTGGTCAATCATCTTGAAATGCTGCAATTTTGACACTATTCGAGGCAGTCTACCATTGGTGTCAAAATGGCCGCATTTCAAGATGAAATTTGAAAAGTGGCGTTGAATTGAAAGCAAAAGCTCTTCCATTCTTTAAATTCATTAATTTCACATGACGGTCGATTCTCTTGAATAACACTGATCATTAAAATTTTTTGACATTGTTGTCAATTATGTAAGGATCTACGAGGAACAAAATGATGGGTCTCAACTTATTTGGATTCACCCTGAGCTAATTTTCTTTGGATGTAGAAACTGGACGTGATGTTCGAAGGTTTTTTCATAAGTCTTGCGACTATTTCAAGTAGACCCAACACAGTTTGGTCAGTTGAAATATATATATATATATATATATATATTTTTACTCACATAAACTCGTCATGTGGCAACACTTCACTGCTGTTCAACATACTCTCCGCCAATCTCATTGCACTTTATCATGCAATAAATCCACCGATCAAAACAGTGGCAAAAATCAAGCTCAGTCTGAACTTGATTTTCACCACTGCAATTTATGCACCTTTTTACTCACATAACGTCGTCACGTGGCAACACTTCATTGCTGTTCAACATACTCTCCGCCATTTTTAATGCACTTATTCGCGCGATAAATCCAACGATCAAAACAGTGGCGAAAAATCATGTTCAGACTGAAGTTTTCCTGGCGCCACCGTTTTGATTGTTGGATTTATTGCATGATAAAAAGTGCATTGAAATTGGCGGAGAGTAGTGTATGTTGAACAGCACTGAAGTGTTGCCGCTTGTTGAGGTTATGTGAGTATAAAAAAAAATTAAATTAGCCAAACTGTGTTTGATCTATTTGAAATAGTCGCAAGACTTATGAAACAACCCTCGTACAACCAATATTCTGCTGATGGATGCAACTTAAATTTGAAAATTGTGTTATTAATATCACTCAAAGGTATCGGTATCTACGAAAGAAGAATTCGAGTACAGGTGCAAAATTTAGAATGAGCTTCCAACTGAAAATCCGTTTTGTCTCTTGGTACCGTCGTAGGTGACGATGCAGTTTTGTTTCTCAGTTCTTGTATGTCATCAAAAGGCGTGATTTTTTTTCATTTTTGCTTTGATAAATTTCTGTCACGCTCTTTTGAGTTTGAGATGAAGAGGAACGTGGCCATGAGCCGGATGCAAGGAATTATATGTGTATATTTTTTAAATCTGACGTGATCACACCCAGTTCAGTTAGTGCTTCTGCACAAGAAGAGAGAAAAAAACATGAATACGTGTACTTGATTCTTATTTATAACTCACATTTCAACACCATTGCATATTAAAATGTTCACTCTTGATTTGGTCTTATGCTTTTGAAAATTAGCTCATGACGGAGCGTCTCTTGTGAAGGATTACCTAATGAGTACTGGAAACCGGGACAGAAGTCCTTGGCAAATGAGTCACGTCGAACTTTCAAAGAATTTCCGTTGTGCATTCCACTGACAGCACGACCTGTTCAAATACAAGCTGCTGCTAATTCTATGAATTTTCTGCGTTATTTTAAACTATGAAACAATTTTATTTGAGTGTCATGGGGATCAAAACTGATGGCATCGCTACTTGTTTTTGAAATGTGGAAGGCTTTTTTTCCCCGGAGAGTCAAGAGATGCCTGACTGGAATATAGTTACCACGAAGAAAAAAAAACTCGGATGAATAACGTTATCCGTTCAGGGAATTTTCTGTATTTTTGGAAATGCAAACGTTGAACCCTGGAAATGAAACTAGGAGGGGAGAAGAATTATAGGATGGGCACGGGGCAGGGCTCTCATGTGAATTTCAAAAATGGGCCTGAATCCCGGATTCTCATTGCCCTGATCGCTGGGGATTTACATCAAAAATGCCCTTGTTTTTTCCCCCCTCTTCTGGTTGATGCTTTGAATTTTCATCCCAAGCCCATTGGCAACCAGGATGATCCTGATCTCAGTTCAGTCTTGATCCGGCTACCCGAACAACCACCTTGAGAAACGTCTTTTAAGTTTGAGGAAGAAACTATTCAAGGGGGTTAACACTTGACTTTGCTTCTCCCTGAGAACTCCGATTTTGAACTGAATTTTCAAGTGGTGTTCCTCCGTGTATCGAATAGGGTTATTTTTGAGCAACATATTTGCTATTTTGTGCTCAGGTTTTGAATTTTTCGTGGAATTTTTTTTGCTTTAATGTGCTGCTTATTTGATATATTGTTGAAAATTCGGCGCACTAATCCTTCTTACATTTTTTATTTTCTTACCAATCTCTGGCCAGGATAGGAAGAAAAATACCATCTGTATTCCGTGCCAAAATGTGTGTCAGTAAGTTACATTTTTTAACCGAGTGTATTCTAAGCTTGCCTGGAAGTTATAATAATGAACGATAGAAAATAAAATAAAATAAAGTTTATTTGTTATTGAATAGAGCAAGTAAATCTAAGCAGGTTTGACTGGGTAGGTTCATAAGTTTTGAAACTTTTGACATAGATTTAACGGAGTTTCAACAATTCCAAATCTTTGTTTTTACTTGCATAGCCCCATCATTTGGCAACACTTCCGTGCTGTTCAACACATTCTCAATCGATTTCAGAGCATGTTTTCATGCGATAAATACAATGATCAAAACAGTCCCAAAAATTGATAATTGCATTTGTTGATCAAGCTGCTCTTCGACGACGGAAATTATGCTGCCACTTGCCCTCAAAATCAAGCCCTTCCAGAAATTCTTCAACGTCAGGAATACCCAGAAATCGCAGGAGCGATGCATTTTTTGATTAATTTTTTTTGTGTCGAAAAAATCGGCAAAAGCGTTTGAAAAAAATTCAATGAAAAAATAACATAAAATTTTATGACTCCTGGCTGTTTCGGACGGGGAAGAATTATCTGAAAGGAATTGGTTTTCAGGACAGGAACAGACTCATTTCTGTCATCAAAGAACAGCTTGATCAACTAACGAACTTCTCATTTTTGGCACTTTTTTGATCATTCGATTTATTGCATGAAAAAATTAATTTAAATGGATAGAGAATATACTGAACAGCATTGAAGTGTTGCCAAATGATGGGGTTATGCAAGTCGAGACAAAAATTTAGAATTGTTCAAACTCTGTTGGATTTTTTTTCGATAATTTTCAAAACTTATGAACCATCCTTGGTGCTTACAATATTTGCTTGACATTTTGTTCGGGAGAAATTTTTTCGCATAAGCATCAGTGCTAAATTATGATTATTCCGGTCAAAGGAAAACGGTGTACCAGCGTTTTTTTTTTTTAGGAACAACGTAGGAGTGTCCCAGAGGTCGTTCATTTCAATTTGGTCCTGAGAAATGTGCTTTTTGAGAATACGTGTACAGCTTATACTACACCTCGTGTAACATCCCATGTCAAACAACATGCCTGTCGTTTTGAGTACAATATAGCAAAGGGAAAAGACCAGTTTGGGGGAAGATTTCCCCCTCTTGCATAACCTGATTTCTCTGCATCATGTGATATTCGCACGCAATTCTCTCCCTCTTTCTCACTTACAATCATTCTCTCTTTTTGTCCTCTCTTCTCTTTGATTCTTGCTTCCCTATTTTTCCAACCTACCTCCCCAACCTAATTCGTGGACCATTATTGTTCGTGTGTCCTACGATGCCAAAGTTCATTTTGAGTATCATCTGTAGGGTGTCCATGCAAAAAGTAATTGTAAATAATGCCGGATAAATATAGTCGTGGAAAAACCATTGGAAATTTTGAAATCCTCCGCATTGGTTTTCTGCTCTTCTATCAGCTGCGCTAGCATTTTAAGAGAATTGCAAAAATATTTTGCCTTACACCCCTCTAAGTCATTATTTATTGCATCGATTTTGATTCCATTAAATACAGTTCAAAGAAGTTTTATAATGTCGAGATATGCGCAGGGTTCTCGTTTGAGAAAAAGGCATTGGCATTTAAATTTACAGAAGAACCTCGATGATTGTTCAGGTTAAAAACTCTTTACATCTTCCTTGACTATCAAACTTAATGGAAAATTGAATGCCACAAACACATTTAGGACCGATAACAGGCTTTAAAAATGGTCTAATTAAATATTACCCACATATCCAGAATAGTTCGCAAAGGATTGGCCCGTATAGCTTGTGGGAAGTGAATCATTTTAAATTGAATTTTTTGCTTATTTTTTAATTAATCCAATTCTAATGTGTCTAAAATGAACATATAAAAATAGACGTTTGAAGAAGACGGTCCAAACCTTTGCTCTGCGGACCCCCACGGGTTCGCCAAGAATTTTTCATGGACCAATTTTTCAAAAAGGCGAGCATATTTATTTTTCATTAAAATTCAAAAAAATATTGCCTGCCAAGACCATTTCAGGTAGAATCTTGTACATCAGCACTTCAAGTTTTAAAGACGTTTTATACAGAATATGTGCTAATTTTGGAATTCAAACATTTATTGGGACAGCGCAAAGATACAGTACTGATCTGTAAAATTCTGTTTCATAGCCCCCCCCCCCCCCAAAAATCAAGTTGAAATCATGAGGGCTCTTTTGCTGAGAAAACTCTGGTTTACGAAGTCCGTATCATGCGGAAAACTTGGAATAAAAAGAAATTACGTTTACTTGATTCCTTCAGTAGTGCCCATTTTTATTGCGTCAATTTTCCTGAGGGAATCGGTTGGGTGATTGCAGCTGAGCGACAAACGGGGAAATCGGGTTGACGGGTTACACCCTACACATGAAGGCAGCAGTGAGGGGGAACTGAGGACAAGCAATCGCTGGTTTTGTGTGCCATCACCCGGCTGGCAGCAGCAGCCTGGAGTGTGTGTCGTCGCCGTCGTGTCGGTGCTGGGGAAAAGTCGACATGAGGATGCAATTAAAGCGGTTGGGTCGATATTCCCCCTTCTCATACACACACGCACGGCTGTCGTCGTTTTATCCTTGGGGAGACTCTCGTATTGTGTCGCTGAACGACGATGGCCCTTTTTTTCTCCTAAACCGTTTCCCCTATTTATTTATTTATTTATTTTTAAATCCCCTATTTCCCTTCATCTTGTCCAACGAGGGAAAGTTTAAATTTCACACGCAGGAAATCAGGCGCATCTCGGGGACAGGAATCAAAACAAGAAAAAACGCTGGAAATAAGTTTTCAAGTTTCAATGCATCTGTTGTGAAAAAGTAATCCAACGCTTGAAAATGCGTTAGTTCTGTCGAGTTGGATGCTTCAAGAGCTTTTCAGCTCATAAGATTAACGCGAACCATGGTTTAAAATGCCAGTACTGTACAAAATGTATACTTATTCAAAATAAATTGAATGATGCAGACCACTTTTTGCAGTTCGACACGCAAACTTTCATCTGTGACGTGAGGTTTTCTGTTTTCACGTGCTAATAATTATTTTGTTCTTTGTGCAACATTTTTCTAATTTCAAAACTCATTGATTCCCCCCCCCCCCCCCCCCCTCAAAATTGGCTGGACAGGGATATGAATGCTACAATTTAAAAAAAATCGGGAATACCCCCCTCCCCCCGAAATGTCAATCCCGAGGAAATAATATATTTTTTGAGGTACTTTGTTTGAATTGAATGATGCAATAGTCCTCGCAAAGATTCATGGAACCCCGAATGCGACCCGTGTTTTTCTTCATAATGCTCTTGGTGTCTTAAAAAATTCTCAGCCATTTTCGTGATAGGAAAGAGAAGTCATGGATTTTTATTTTACTCAAAATTTAGCCAAAACGAGGGATTCTGTTCGCGGAAAATTCTGGGGTGCCGATAATGAAGCAGAGGATTGTAGTATTTGCCAAACGGATTCGCAGGTGTGAATTCCTCCCGTTGGTTGTGAAACGGGAAATGTCCCGCTGCTGTACAAAGAATTTCGAAAAATAAATGCATAGTAAAACATATTCCGGGTCACCGGAATGCTAGTTCCTTTCCCGAAACGGTTCGCCCACTTTTACGTCCTTCGACTTGCATAAATAACAGAAAACGTTCCTGGGGATATCTGAAGTTTGGAACTCTTGGGCGGACAAAAATGTGAAGCCACCCAGGAATCAGTGTTCATCAAGAAAATAAATATATTCACCAAAAAGCAGACGGGGAATGTGTCTTTGAGTTGGGTTAGTTTTTGTCTTTCCCTCTTCCAAAGCTGCGGAACAGCGTGTCAAAAAGCGCCGTTACAATTTTTCCCACTGCTGTTGCGAGAATTTTCCTTCTCGCCTGTCCTGGCAGAAACAGCTTACAATTTGTCCCAAGCCTCAAGTACTGAACTGAAAAAGTACTAGCAAGTACTAAGAGTGCATGGGCATGTTTGCTTATGCATTTGCATGACGAAATGCTTGACTGCAATTAATTGCGAGACTTGCGCGGGAACCTGGAAAGAAAATGCAGAACAAATTATTTTTCAAGTTGGGAACAAACTGCTTTTTCAAAGTATTTTTCGTTGTAATTTAATGGAATTCCATCTACATCAGGTAAAATTCCATGTGATGATCTTAGTGACCTAGAAGTTCCCGAAAAGCATGACAAATAAAATTAAAACATAATCTGAACTTCCAGAATATTCTTGTGAAACGTGCGTTAACGTTTATTTTATTGGTGGAATTATCCTGATTTCAATTTTTAATGTTGTGCAATTGTTGTAGCACACAAGTCGAAACGGGGATTAATTTGTCTATTGGATTTGTTTATGCCTCAGTAAGCATTTTCAAATGCGATACACTACTTATACATACGCAATGCAGGGATTTCCAGGTCAGCAAGAGGCAAATAAAGACCCAGATCAGTATACAAATCAGACTCAACTTAACAGGAATAATGCAATGCTGGTTCGGAACTGCTTATTTAATTTTTTTCTGAATTTTAAGTACTTGGTGTATCATTTGGAAAAAAATATTTGATGCGCTGAATTTAGTTCATGTTTTCTCAGTTCCAGAAAAGCTTGGTTAATGGGTTGTGGTGTTATACATTCCATTGTCTTTTGATCCCTGCATTTTGTCTGGTGTTTCAAAACGAGGTGTGCAAACCCTCTTCTCTGCCTGATTTATGCACAACATGCACATTCATGTCTTGGAATAAAATTGCCTCATCTTCCAGAGAGTTTTAACAGATGAATTATGTTCCTGGCAGTTGCATCACATTTTGTTAATTAATGTGAGCACTGTATTCACTGGCAAATACCTCAGAGTTCTCTTGTGGATTCCCAGCTGTTATTTGATCTAGCAATTTGTTCCCCAAACATCCCAAGAAAAATTTCAGAAGCTTATAAATTTTGAAACTGACGAGCACCGTAATTCTGTGGTGTAGGAATTTTTTTTTCTAGGAAAAACGGGGAAAAGTTGGTTGATTCGGATAATGGGACTCAATTGGGACTGAGAAGCATTTAGGTTATTGTGCCAGCTGTGTATTGGGGTTCTGGATCCCGTTAAAAAACAGCAGGATGGCGATGGAGCCTTGCATGAGAGCGGGGCAACGAACCCCGAGCATTCAGATTAATGTAGTGTATCAACAATCCCGATCTGCTCTGAAAGTCAAACAAGCCTGGCTTTGCCGGCTCACACAAAACAGTTTCCTGCTTCCCTGACAACCAGGCCTTCCTTTTCTGATGAGGCTGATGGCCCTGATTTTGAATTCCTCTGGGTTCTACTCATCATCCCTCAGGGTCATCCACTCACTCCTTCCTTCGGCATTTTATTTTCCCCTTCATAATTTTTAACGTCTCTGTGTTGTTCCTCGAGTTTTCAGGCTTGAAAATGCTGGGTTATTGGTTATTATTGCCCATTTCATTCGCGCTTTTTGTCGCGAATTGTGCTGCTAATGACAGCTTTCAGAAGCGGGCCGGACAAGTGAGTCCACCTGGGGACAACTCGTGGAACCTGGATGAATCACTTAATTATCCGTAAGTTCAGGTCTCCCACACCCCCTGAAATACGAAAATTTATTTAGTTGTTGCTTGAGTCATCAGTTGACTTGAATTATTCCTGATGGTAATTGCACGGTTGTGTTCAGGGTTTACCCCGGCGTGGGATATGCAGATTTCCCTGAAGAATATCCTGATTCAACTCAAGACAATCATGTGAGTTCTTGGTTTAAACGCAGTACTGAACATTTAAATCCGTGGGATGGGGAAATCCCCATTTTCTGGAAGAATGTATTTTCTTCAATTACGCAAACCAGTGTTCCCAAACCTTTCTGGGCCCGCGGACTTGCATATTTCCATTAAATTGTTTGCGGGACTGGCAAATTTCTCAAAATGTTCTGCAGACAAAGGAAGTTTCGTACAATTTTGCAGATTCAAAAAAGTTTTGTTTGTAAGACTTTATGGCAGGCATTTAAAAAGTTTCTGCTCTTTTTTTCGAAAATTCAGAACCAATGAAGCAGCCTTAGTGGAATGTCTGCAAAAAAAATTAGCAAGGCGGGCTTGAAGAAATCTTTCTCAAAACGAAAAAATGGAAATTAATTTTTTCAGCATGTGAAAATTTGTCAGAGATGTTAATAAGGGGAAAAACACTTTTATTTTTGCATCAGATTATTTCAACTGCCATTATCTTTGGAAAATTTCTGACGAAGGTAACAGATTTCATTGCTACTTCTGAAAAATTTATTGTGCTGCAGAAAATTTTCGGTGAACCAGCAAAATATTTCTGCAGAATGGTGCCAGTCCGCGGACCACGGGTTTGGGAACCCTGTTGTAAACCATTTTTTACGTTAAAAAAAATTTCTACGTAGAATTTCCTTGCATGGAAATATTATACTGCGTGTTAAAAAAATGAAACGAGACTCTCTTAATCTTTGAATTTCTTTTAGATAAAGTGAATTCCATGAAGTTTTTTTTCCGAATGGCGAAACATATGATCCCGAAGGTCGATTTTTTTGCCATGAAAATCAAATTATTTGTGAATCATTCCCCCATAAATATTTGTGGATTGACACTTTCAATTTTTTGGGAATGGAACTTGAATCATAAGGGCTATGAAGCAAATGGTTGGGATTACGAGGAAGAAGAAGAAGACAAAACTGAGCCTGTAGAGCACGATGACAAAGAAGAAGTTGTAGAAGAGGAGCCTCAGGAAGTCGAACCTTTGAACCCCGGGGAAAAGGACCCGTATGAGCGGGTTGGTAGCTACATTGACGGCCTGGCTGTCTTCATGATCCCCTGGATAGTCGTTCTAGGGATCGGAATGATCCTCCCGTGGATAGAGTCTATTGCGAGGAAACGATCGTTGGGACTCGTAGACAACTCCGAGCCTCTGGAACACCTCTCAGCTATGGTGGCAAACGCGGTCGATGGGGACTGTTGGCATTGGGTCAAGTGTCAGTCCCAAATGGCAATTCAGCAGCAGACTTGGGGCAATTCTGCATTAAGGTATATCATGAAAATCCACAAAAACCGTGTTCCTCACTCAACTATTCATCCGTGCCATTTTATTTCGTTGAGCAAACCCTCTTTTTTTTGCGCAGGTTGCTGGCTAAGGTTGCACCTTCATGGGCTCCCAAAACATTGACGGGTTCTGAGTCAAACTGCAGTCAGTACTCGTGTTTCCACACCGGGAATAAATTTTGATCTCTTTTGCGGTTATTCTTCTCAATTTATCCTGAAAAAGCTTGAATTTTCTCTTTTTCTGAATAAATGTTGATGCGATGACGTGATCTGATTTGCTTTTGCTTCCGTTGTTCGGTATATTTTATTATTTTATTCAGAAGAATGAGTGAAACCCACATATTCGGGTCTGATTGTTTTACCACCACGTGATTTGTATTTTCTGAAGGTCAAGAACAGACTTGCAGGAAAAATAACACATTTCAAGAATTTTCGATTTTTTTGTACGTAAAACCCGACTCGATATTCTTGCTATCATCGGGAGTTCTGCTTTTTAAGATGCTGATTGACGATTTCCTGCTTCATGAAAAAGCATTCGAAAAATATCATGTTCAAAAAACAACAGGATTTATTTTGAAACATCATGACGAAATTGTTGGCAAAAATGCAAGCTTGCTCGTGAGATCTTCAAGGATGCTTTTCGAATATCATTATTGAAACCAAAAAGCACCCTTATTTGCACAATGTCGCAGTTCGAATTAAATTTAAAGTATATAGATTGCGCTGCTTCAGGGTCAAACCGTGTGAACTCGCAACTAATTTAAATGATCCAAAAAAATGTGTCTTTTGAAGCCATGTATTTTCTTGGACGCTTACAAGCATTTTTTCAAGATTTTGATACTTTCTTGCGATTTTTGAATGCTTTGCTTGGCGTTTGATAATTCCCTTATAGATTAGCATTAATAAATTCTAAAAGTTTCGACATCGTCATATAAACCCCGCAAGCATCTCCTGACTCTGCTCAGTCTCGTCACACATTACAGAATATGGATTTAAAAATTTAAAAAAAAAACCTGAACAGATCCTTCACCCAGGCGCCTTGAGGTACTTGCTTCCATGACGTGCATGACGAAAAAAAGATCCCAGTGGGAGAAAACCTGCTACGGTAGAGTCACAAATTTGTGGGTGATGGATCGAAAGTTTTCCCGGCACATTGGGAGACTTGGAACAAAAAGAAAGTATTCAAGTAACAAGCGAGAAAAAAAAAGAAACCTGAAACAATCTGGAATAAGAAGTAGTAATCACCAGAAAGAGAGAAAAAACTCATGTACACACTAGACGTAGCCCAAAAAAAAGGGGGATTTTTCGAAGCGTGGACTCGGAAACTTTCTACAGAATGACTGATGACGCCCGCGTGTGAATGAAATCCTTTTTCAGGAATCCATAATGTTCCTAATCCCATACCAGCCTGGTATTTTTTTATTTTTGCTACGGGGACGAGAAAAAATTATGCTTTGATCTGAATTCCAAATGCATTCTGTATAATCGCTCATCGGAAAGCTCTGCTTAATTTTTTTCTTCCTTTTTTTTTTGTGCTTCGAAGAAGAGGGAAGTCATACAAGACGGGATGGAATGCAATGCGGGGGAATGAATGAACGCGTTACTTCTTGCTTGATTACATGTTAAGAGGAGTGATGGAGTTTCTGGACTCCAGAAAGGTTTCTTCTCATGCCTCTTAATTATCGACTTCTTGTCCGGGGGCGTGTTGGTAATTCATCCGACAGCAGGAATGACGTTTTCCGAAGCCCTTCTCGTGGGTAAAAACACCTGCTGCGAAAGTGCCAAGGAAATTCAAATCATTCCCTATGACGTATTTGAAAATCATACCTCGTGTGCACATGTGATGTGTGCTTAATATTTCAATACAACACTGGTAATTCGTGTTTTTCAGACTGATTATTTTCTCAAGAAACCGCGACCTTAAACCCGATGGTTTTATCCGCTCCGTCCGAATTATTTATTTAAAAAAAAAAACGCTACTGCAGTTCTTTTGAAAAACCATGCTTTTATTTTTGCGGGTTTCTTCGGAAAAATAAATCGGCATATTAAAAGCAAAAATCATCGCTCGCAGATTTTCCTCAATATAGGAATTATAAATGGTTGGAAATTTCAGCAAGAAAATCGAGTAAATTTTCTTGCTACTCAGGAACAAATGCTGGAAAATTTCTAAATTTATAATCACTGCGAGTCGAGATGCCAAAAAATTGCATATCGTGGCAATCTACCTCGAAAATTCATCAAAATATGGCTAGTGTTTTCAAGAATTGGTTGTGAAAATTTCGCTCGAGCATGTGGGCTATTTTTATGAACCAGCAGAGACGAGATGCATACATATTATATTCAGGGGTGATTTGCTTAAAATTTTGCCACGCAAACTCTTATTTTGAGTTGCGTTCCTTATTGGAAGAGTATACTTGAGCCATAAGACTCTCATCATCTCACGCTCCGGTAGAAATATTCCGGGTAAATGCGGAGGTCGTACGGTACGAAAAAAAAAAAACATGTTCGGTATATTTATACCTATAGAAACAAACTAAGAGCAACCTTAGGAAGAAAGTTGATGAATGAAGTGGAATCTGCTGCTTGCCTTGCATCCAAGATTCATTACCCAGGTTGAGTTTCGGACACGCGGCTATTTGTTCCCTACTGTATGCAACCAGGCTTCCGTTGCCCCACCGTTTCCCCACTGTTGGGTCATTTGTCATCGTTGCTTTCTTGACACCCTGGGCGAGTTCAAAAGACCTTATCACACGAGTGTTTTGCATTTTTTCCGAATGGAAGTTTTTATCTTGCTTCGGAGGCTTTTTCGAAAGAGACGCCGAAGAAACCTGCCTTTTCAGTTGAATTCTTTGACCGACCGTGTTTTGCCAACAGGAGGTTCGATTTCTATGCTTGCTTCTATGCACGAGAGGTCTATGATGTATTCGTGCATATAATCCGTTAAAAATGGTTTAAACTAATAATTTTACAACTTTTTTTTACGCATCTGTGGCATGTTCCCAACTGATCGGAGCGCAGTTCTTTGCCCAGGTGATTCCAGAATTGAAGCATTCCGCAAATTTTGATTTATGATGCTTGTCGCTCAAAACGGAAGGTTCTCTTCTGAGTTATCATTTTACTTTAAAACAATTGATTGCGTGCGAAAATTCTATAATTCGTCGATGAAGAAATGGGGAACGACTTTTTTTTTAAACCCCGATTGAACTGACTCCTTGCAGAAAAATTTTTTTTTTTTAATCATCACGTTCGAAATCGTACCTGTATGGACAGAAAAAGTCATTTTGATCTCGTGATGGGATAATCGACTGTTGAACATTTTATGAAAACGGTTGGAAAAGGAAGCCATCCTGATGATCTTTTGGAATCATGCGACTATGTAGCCGTCGTAATTTTTTGCTACAAGTACTGTGCGAGAAAACAGACGAAAGTTCAGATTTCACGCGGAAATCAGACACTCTTCGTCGATTTCAGAGGAGCAGCAATTTTTCGAATTCTTTCCAAAATCCTAGTTGCCTTTCGTGTTTTTTTGGCCTGAAGCTCAATACAGTAAATCACTGATGGCAAGCTGTTCCTTTTTTTGTGTGCAATGATGTTATGTGGTGTTGAGCAACTTGGAGGCCTGGAGATGATATCGTCAAGTGGTAGCATTTTTGCCCCGAGGATAATAAGCCAAGACGGTTTTAAGAGGCCCTTTTTTTCCGCGCCGCTGGAAGTTGGGTACGAAAGTGGCAGGTGGGTACGAACCAATTCACTCGTGAAAAGCGAAACTGAATTCCTTTTGCCTCCTGAGGGGGAAAATGAAAGCCGTCTCTAAAACGGTTTTGTGAATAGATATGTGCTCTTCTCCCCTCTGTTGCCGATCGGGTCCTAAAAATAAACCAACCCACAATTTGGAAGGTATCTTCGAAGTTCATTGGGACGATTCGAAATCGAAAGCGATCCCGCGAACTTGAAAATGTCATGTAGTGTGAAGTTTTGACTGAATCCTTAAAATTCGATGAAATTATTACGGTATTCTGAACTGGGGAAATCGAACAGACGGTTGAAGTCACGGATAATCGAAGTATCATCGATAAAATTTTCCAGAGAAAATCTGAATTTCACAGCTTTCTGGTTTTCATTATATCATAAAGAAATTGCGTTTTTTTATTGTCCGGAGAACTAGGAAATTTTTATAAACCAGGAATTGCTCTGGTGGGATTTTTTTCTGTCCGTGATTTTCATGAGACATAACATTTCGTGATTTTTTAATGCCTTGAGCTATTTTATCAATGTCGATAAGCTGCTTTTCTCTGCGATAGTGATTTGTATTTGGATCTTTATTGGTTGTATGTTTGTGTATTTATCTTTTTTTTTTATCCAAAAGAAGACTAGGTGTCGCTATGAATTTACCTGTTATTTTCAGACACGAAGAGCACATAAGTGATAATTTGAGTTTTCGTTTTTGAAGGAGGGAGTGTACTTCTCCTAAGCCTGAATGCGAGTGAAGATCACCGCAAAAACATTGATGCAAATAATTCATGAAAATTCTGAGTCGGCTAAGAGAAAAGAGTAAATTGTGGGCATCAAGTCTTATAATCATAGCAAAGTAGTACTGTATATAATCTCGATATCATATTTTATAGTTTGTTTAACGCGTCTCAGCTTTGGAGAAGCCTGGAAGTCATCTCAAGCAGAGGACTTCCAGAGGACTTGGATAAAATAAAATATTTATCGGATTTATACAATGATTAAGTAGTCTTTCTTTTTATTTCATTTTTCAACTCGTGGAGGCTTTTGAAGGAGGGAGAAGGTCTCAATTTTGTACAGGGATCATAATCAAAGAGGTACCTCAAAATACTTCTGTTGTTTATCCAAAGACTGGTTTTTATTTTAAAATGTCACAGCTTTTGAAGGAGGGAACCTTTGATCTGAGATATCAAAGGTTTGGCTCGAGCGAAGATCTTATTTTTGGATAGAAGGCTCGTAAGTAGTGGCGTCTAAAATAGGGCTATGGTTTTTTGCTGGACTGGGCCCTTCATTTTTTTGAGAACATCAAGGTTCATAAGTCAAACCTCCGTAAGTCAAATTTTTTTAAAGTCCCTGTCTAAATTCCCTTAGAGAAAACTTACTTTCCGTCTCGAACCTCCATAAATATAATTTTCTGAGGCCTTTGGACTATTATTATCTTGGCATATTAAAGATAAAAGCAATAAAACGAGTGATTTGATGTGTCTTTAAAGGAAGTGGAAGACTAATTGAGAAAATAAACCCCTGCCTCCAAGTTCAGCATGCAGTAAACTCATATATGGAGCAAGGTAAGGCCCGGAATATACCCGTTTACAATTTCCTGCGATTATTTTATGTTTCCTTGCAACAAAAGTGCTTGTTTCCATAACTCAAAACGTCCCAAATTCAAAGCATCCGAAAGTTGAAATCTCCCAAGTTTAACTTTTCATGGGTGAACTAGTTTGTACCCACCTGCCTGTTTTGTACCCAACTTCCAGCGGCGGGGAAAAGAGGGCCTCTTAACCCTTGTGAGGCTAAGTTGGGATATTTTTGTGAATCTTTGTCTCCGTGAGGGCTGCAAATTTTAAAAATATGATTTTTGAACCAAGGCCTGAGTCAGGAAAAAGTCCAATATTTTTTTATAATCGTCCTGCTGAAAATTTTGGCTCAAAAATAAAAAAATACCTCCCTGGGTGGCGTTTTTTTATGCATTCCCAGCATAGGATTAACATTGCGGATTTCTTGAGACAATGGTATTTTTTGCACCCTAATTATTCCCGACTTAGGCCTTGGCAATCTGGGGGTATTTCAGTGACCTGAAAAAATAATGACTTTGTCGCAGGATGGCCAGGAACCTTCTGCCATCCAAGGATTAAACCATCTTGACTTATTATCACATTTTTGTACTGGTCCTTTGAAATTTGACTTGGAGATGTTCAACCGTATTAGGTTTTCTGAATTTTTGGGGGATATGGTTGGTGGAAAAAATTCGAGGTGTCCCACGAATTGCGATAAGTGTTGGAGTGGAACACGGCCACGTGCCAGGGCGACAGATAATTGCTCGTTCCGCGTGTCCCAACCCCCCCACTGCCCGTTTTCACGGCAAATCGGTGCGGAATTGAGACCATCTTTGTCGGCGGAAAGCAATAATTCAGGTCCGAGAGGGAGAGGAAAAAAAAGAAAGCAGGCGCCCCTGAAAATTGGGCAAAAAGGCGGCTTTCAATCCCCCCCGAGCCTCACTTTCATCCCTCCCTCAGCATCCACACAAACATACATACATACATCCATACACTGGATCCCTTGCTTTCAGGATATTGTGCAGCTCTTTTATTTCCCTTTTGCCTCTGCCCGAGGGCAATTTGTCAAGCGAGTAAGTCATCAGATGCTGGAGGGAGGGCGAGGGAAATGAACTGCTTGGTGAATTATTGCTGCGTGCACCTCCTCGACACTCGGACGGTCTTCTTTTATTTTTATTTTTCTGGGTGAACGATTCCCTTCCCTGGTGCTGACAGCGGAGTTTGGTTTGTTCGACTGACTTTAGCAGAAGGCAGCTGCTGCTATTTGGCTTTTGTGCAAGAGACGCGAGGAAAAAAGGAAAGAAAATATACGAAGCGATGATTAGCTCCTGATGATTTGGAAATTTTCCGCCTTTGTCCGACTTCCGTCCTGTTTTCTTGCTCAATTTAACTTCCACGTCGCTTCTGTGTACGAATAGTTCTTCTTACTCGTGTTCTCCTCTTTAATCCAAGCGTCATCGTGACTTCGAGTAATTTATATTTTCGAGTCAGGACAATTGACAAATTTTTGAAGATGAGGTTCTGCGGTGCAGCGAGTAATTTGCAGTGGAAAATTCGACGACATCGTGATTCGAAAACTTCCGTGAAAATAATATTTTAATTCCATTTTTCTTTTTTTCCTGCCGTTTTCTAGTTCTATTGATAAAATAAAATGCATTACAGTGAATTTAGTTCACTCTCTCGAGGGGGAATCCATTTTCTTGCTCAATTTATCTTTCATGCACTGAAGGTTGTTCTTCTCACTGCTAAAACTCGTGTCCTCTTCTATCTCTGCGTTATGATGATCTAAAAAGCAAAAATGTTCGTGTCAGGACAAATGCAAATTATGCAAAGATCCTACGGTACTGTACATTATTTGCATGATAAATTTCGAGGACATTGTGATTTTTTTTAAATAGCGAGGAGTCTACTGCACTGGATTTTTATGTTTGTTCCGGTTTTATTGTTCATAAAATGAATTTAGTGAAGTCTCTCGAATAAGTGGAATCTGTTTTGTTGCTCAATTTAACTTCCACGTCTCTTTCATGCGTGTACGTATTCTTCTGACTGTGGAAATAATAGTGATAAACGTTCAAATTCCACTGCTAAAGCACATATATTTCCTTTCAGTCCACGCGTCAGGATGATTATTTTGAAAATTATTGATCATTCATTAAAGAATACGGTTAGGATGTGGTCCTGGAATACATTTAAGGAAATTCGAAAAGTACTGTGATCTTGGAACTCTTCACATTAGTTTTTTCCCCCGATGCTTCAGGGAAAGAAACATTTCAGGGATCATGTGAGCTGCTATTTTGAATTTGGGATAGACCAGAACAATAATCTTCAGATGATGAGTTTTTGATAATTTGAAAATATTCCGGCTGTGTTCAACTTCCTTCCTGCTATTTTGTCCAATTTAACTTTCTCGTACTTCCCTTGTCCGTAATTTTCTTTGTTGGAGATGGCAGAGATGAACGTTCAAATTGTAAATTTTTAATCTGAACGTCATAGTGATTTTTAAAATAATTTCGGTGAGTCGGAAAAATGCGATAATTCAGAAACCCTACAATATTTTAGATAAACGGCATAGTAATTATTGTGCTGTTTGTCTTCTTCTGTTCCCCCAGTGAAAGTAAAAATTCAAAATTGATTTGATTGCGCTATTTTCTATTTTGGAAATAGAGTAGAAGAAAAGGTAGCGATCATTACCTTCTCGTGATTCGAAAATCTTTTGACTTGATTTAATTTACTTCCCTGTTTTCTTCTTCGAAGCAACTTCCACGCGTGTTAAATCTAATTATTGTCTTCTTGGAAATAACGAATGAGCCTTCACCCCTGAAAATCATGATCTTCTCTTCGACGGAAGTGTCAAGATGTCTTCGAGAATAATGTTTTCCAGTCATGACAATTACAAATTATCCGCAGGTCTTGTGATCAATTATTCACGAGAAAAAAAATACTGCCCATATCTCGTAATGAGAAAACTCCGCGTGAAATGATTAATTTTGTGTTTCCTCCTTTTTTCCAATTCTAGCAATAAAATAATTTTTTTTGGAGACGTGGGAGCGCTTCACATAGGTCGTTAGGGCAATATTAAAATATAACAACGTTCCATTGGGTACAATGGGGGTTAGAAAAAATGTAAATTAATACCCATAAAAAATTCTGAGCGAAATTGAGGGACCTGAAATGTTCAAGCAATTATGCAGCTTGCAAGCAAATGAAATGCAGGAGGCATGAACACAAGGAAAAAGAAAAGACAACATTCTCTGATGAAGTTTTTTATGAGACTGATATTCTCTTTTCACATTTCACAGGGTTTATATGCAGCACACAAACAAGCATAAAGTATGCGCAGGGTTTTCAACTCTAAGCAAGTACTGGAAACAAGGATTCTTAGGCTCTATTTTTAGTTACTTACAGTATGTCATGCTACGTTGTAAGGTTTTGAATGTTGAAGGTGTTTTTAGTTCAATTTTTAAAGACGCTACAGCATTTATTTTCAAGCGTTTCAGGAGACCAATTATGAATGGAAGTAAAATATCCCTCCGGGTCTTACGTTAAAAGATATTCGCGTTTTAGTAAAATAGATCCTGAGCTGAAGCACATCGGTGATAAAAATCAAACTCAAGATAATTTAACTTTTCTAGCGGTTACACTAGAAAAATTTACTACAGTTTAGAAATTTCAGTCACAAAAATCTAAGACGCATTCAGAAAACAAACCGAGAAATGACGATTCTTCAAATGGATAAGTTTTTTTCCTTCATCCATTTCCTGCTTTTTCTTTTCGATCGTTCTCACTTCAGTCCAGTGTTTTCTAGCTCCTGCATTCCATTCTCAAATAACGTTCGTCCTTCACCCGAATCATTCCTGAAGCTTCTATAAATATAAGATATGACACACTTATTTTAGGCAACCGAAGTACGCGTCGACCACAAA
>CAJPEX010002924.1:0-33665 GCA_905338405.1 Notodromas monacha
GCCTCGAGACCTCGCTGGTCGGCCGACGCACGCCGCGAGGGCCGTCAAATAAATCGCGTCATTCGACAGACAACGTCAGCCTCGCAGACGTTGCCCGAATTAAATTCTTTTTCCTGCTCATTCCGTCGCCTTATTGTCCGGTTCGATGATCCAAAAGCAAACAACAACAATAAAGGAACCTTACAAGAAATGCATTTCAATTCCCGACAATAAATCGCAGCTGCCTGCACAATTTTGATGGATTCTCATGTTGGTGTGAGTGTGACAAGTCATTCGGTCTGACACATCACCAAGATTTGCTTTTCATTTTCGCGTCACGTCTTCATTTAACGTCTAAAATGGATTCTTCTTGGCAAATTCGTCCATTCTTAGCTCAAGGTAATTGAAGTTCTTCTGAATGCCTTAAATTTGATTGAAAATGTATGAAGACTGTGCCGCAGGGAAGATCAAATTTCCGTCATTTTTTTGCACATTTGCGTCGTTGCTGTACATATTTGGGCTTCCCTTTAGTGGATTTTGGGATTTTTCGTCACTCTGTATAGCATACATAATTGACAGAAACATAACTTCATCAATTCAGACAGCAACATCAAAGCACTGAGTTTTAAAAACGCTACAAAAAAACAAAGCCCAACATAAATTTTAGATTTAGGAAAACAAGCTTTCTTTTTTGTGAATACGAAAGGAGAATTGCAGGAAATTTGAATCGGTGATATTCTTGGCCTTAAATTGTTTTTCAAATGAATTAACAGGATGCTGAATTTAAGTGCAAGGCTCATTGATCTTTCATTCTATTTCAAAAAACTTCAAGTTACATTTTTATTGTTTCCCTCTTCCCTCAATTGATGACTAATAGCCAAAAGGCCTCCAGAAAATCCGAGTTACGGAGGTTGAAATGGAGGGCTTTATTGATGCATAGTTTCTAAAGGAATTAAGGCAAGGACTTGAAAAATACTCCGCACAAAAATGCACACTACGCAGGGATCAGGTTCTATAGTTATCAAGGTTCAACTGTATCCATTTTTTTTTATGATTCGCTCTAAAAAAAACACATTTTGGGCCAGAAAAAAAGAGGATCGTAACCAATGTGTAGGGAATTTTGCTGTGAAGAAACTGCATTATTAGCAGGAATAACAGGGCCTTTTATCAGGAATGTTGATCTAGTTCTAGACTAGAAGTAATAGTGGTTGTGGTGAAAATACACCCACATCAGTCCAGCCCCGTTTGGGACTATCTCATAATTTCTAATTTGCATTCCGAATCATGCAATTCTCATCGTGAAGTCGGGCGTGGTTCCGATGACATAATCCGGTAAGACCCTGGTGTAATGCATTTATTCGCATGACAGGCAGATCAACAACGGGTCATTTCATGCCAGTCCATCGTGTTGAATTGCAATATTTGCAACAAAAAAAATTCAGCAATATTGCCACCTTACTGCGGCTTCCAAAGGGTCTTATTATGTTAGATTCGTAGTTCATATGAACACAGTTTTGCTCAGTTGAGCCAACTTCAATGCCCAACTTAACTTTATTCCATGGATTATGCAAATGGGCGCATTGATTCACAATGACGAAAGACGGGTTCGTCCCCGCAATGCAGGGATTACATTTGGAGGAATTGTTGGAGCCCAAGACGCATCCATGCATGAATTATTATAGAGGGTTAGCATTTCTGGAATAGCCACCATTCTTTCCACACTCTACTTTATATAGTTCACCAGTGTCCTTAAGGGGATCCATGACTAAGTTACTTGAGTACCAAAAGACTAAGGCACAAAAACTGTGGTGCGCGTCATAGTGGAGTACAAATTTCCTAGTCAAACTTTTTTTCATGGGTACCTTTTCGGTACTTTCCTGTTATCTCTGTACCTTCCCTTTGACCAATTTAACCTGACCTAACCTAACTTCACCTAACCCCCTCCCAAAATCAGTTTCTGCTTTCTTTGGATTTCTGCTAAAATGGATTTTGGGAGGTGGTTAGGTAAAGTTAGGTTAGGTCAGGTTATGTTAGTTAAAAGATATTTGTAACTAGCATAACCTGACCTAACCTAACTTTACCGAGCTGCCTCCCAAAATCAGTTTCAGCAGAATGTGGAAAAATATAATTCAGTTTCTGGTAGGTCATCATGATTATGAACTTGTCCTAAAGATTTGTCTGGACGGTAGTGCGGTCTAGGAATGAGGTACTGAGATAACAGGAAAGTACCAACTTTTCTCCCCACTTTCAAATTTGTTCAAAGTTATCATTGATGATCTATAGGGGGGCAATTATCATTGAATTTGATTTTTAAAAGTGTTTTTGATATATATTATTATCCGGCAAAGTTTTTCAAAAGGGAATTTGGTAAGTGAAAACTAGGGTGTACGTCTTATGCAGAGATAACATATTTTCCCAAAATTATACTGAAAATTTAAGGTGCGCGTAATATTACTCAAGGGCACGTGGTTAATCAAGTAAATGTAATTTTCAATTGTTTACTATGCTTTGCTGCTTGATTTTGATTTGCGTAGACAATGCGCTTTGTTTTTTGTTTTCTCCTTCTGATCCCATTTCTTCCAACCCGCAGCTGCCCTTTGTTGGGGCCCTGCCATGCCTGTGACGGCTGTTGCTGGCACTTATGTCAAGCGAGCTCAAGATAGATTCGTGCCGTGACGAATCCCCGTGACATCAGCAAGTGAAGCGAGAAAGAAAAACCCTCGTTCAGGCTACCAAATGTCTAGCAGTCCATCAGCAGCCACTCGACGGCATTGAGAAGGCGGGATACTGTAACGCGCGATTAACACCGCCGGCAGCAACGAGCCAGCTGTCAGCCAAGGACGTTGCCCAACGACGTCCGTCGCACCTTATTCCAACGCGAAATTCAACACCCAGGGCTTCCCAGAGAATTTCCACCCAATATTGAAGACTATATGAACAGACACGTCGAAAATTACCGAGCATCACTTTTACTGCCGATTTAAATACAAAATACGGGACAGTGGGATCAAGAGAGAGAGAGAGAGAGAGAGAGGAATTTATATACAGTGAGACCCCCACATGCAGACACCTCGACCTGCGGACAATTCGACATAGGGACACTTATTTTCCAATTAAAATCTAAAAAAAAAGGCCCGACATGAGGACACTGGCTCAACATACGGACATTTTGTGATAAAATTGGAAATACATTTCAGGCCAAATTACAAGAAATAAATATTTCCAACCCTAAATTTGAGGTAAGAAAAGTTCTTTGGCATTTCTCTCACCAATTCACCATTCATTTAGCTAATTAAAAAAATTACCTCCAGCATAGAGGGACTTCTTTCTCTCTTTTTCACTTGAATGATACTGTCTTTTTATAGAGAATGCCAAGATTTCTATGCACTGTACAGAGGTATCAGTATTCAATTCCCCAAATGTCTATACTGTACTGAGTTGAAATATATTGATTGAACCAGTTGAAATTGGGAGACAATTTTTATATTCATGGAATTATGGTAAGTATTTTGTTCATGAAACACCAATTAAAAATTGTATAATGTAAGTCTAAGGGAAAATGAGATTCAACTCGGGGACATTTTGACTTGAGGACACTCTTGATTCACCAATTACATCCGCATCTGGGGTCTCACTGTACTGCACAATTGTTGGTAAATGTTATTCTACTTTATTTGGGAGTGGAATGTATCATTTTTGGAAGTTCACTCTTTCAGTGACTCTTTCAGTGACTCTTTCTAGTGACTCTTTCAGATGTACTGTCTGGGCAAATATACTGCACTTTCATCTCGGCAGAAATTCAGCACAGCCATCCATTGAAATTCCAGAATTTGAAACATTGATGCCATCGAAAGAGATGAGTTGAGTACAGTACTGTACAGGTGGACCCTTTTCGAATATATTCAGCCAAAATATATTTCCAGCTGGGCAGAAATTCGACAGCATTTTTTTTTAAAGAAAAGTTGAAATCCGAATGCATAATGAAGAAAGCGATGAGACAGCGATTAATCCAAACAGGACTTGATTTTGGAGATGATTGACTGTTTTCAGGTACGGTATTTAATGCATTTTAAATTTCAATGTTTGGCATAAACGCGGGAAAAGAAGGGTAACCTCAGAACTTGAATTTTCTTCAAATTTACTCCATCAGTCGTAGTTCTTTTCAGCTTGGCGTACATTATCACACTTCCCTGACAGTTGAAATCTAAATTATGCGACACGCCCGATGGAAGCGACCAAGATTTTGTGTGGACTCGCCCACTGATGATGAGAGTGCGAAACGTGACTATTGTAGACATTTTATCGCAATCCAAAAAGTAGAGTCCGAAAGCACCGACTCTAAAAAACTGGAAACACGTGAAGCAGTACTCGTCAGTACTCATACAAAAGCAATTTTATATAGATGTGCAATACGAGGCTTTTCATCTTATGAACACTCGTATACCTCTGATTGTACGGGGCTTCATTCTCAGGTGCAGTTTGCGAAATTTTTCAAAGTGAAGTTGTGCTTTAAAAGAAGTGGTACGAGGTGAAAAAAAATTTACTTCACAAAAGGGGTTGTATCAACATGTGTCTGGATGACCTCAGGGATTCGAAAACGTGTCTATTGAATTTCACATGGTTTCTTTAAACTACGAAGACCCAGCCTCGAATAATGCCTTGGAATTTCAGGCGCAGAATTAAAATCCTGAATAAATACGAAAAACAGCGACTATACCCATAGGAACATTTTTTGTGTCTGACGAGGATACAGTTGGCTTCAGCTCGGTTCATCAACTTAAATTAGAGGCTTTCCTGGACGAATTATTTTCAAGTCATATTATGTCATTCAATTCCAGCAAGTCTTCTACACCCTTCCTAAAATTAAATTCATGCAGTATTTTTTCAAAATTTTATACGCGCTGTTTTATGGCGTAAAAAAATTTTCAAGTCTATCAACATCAACTGCGGAATGTGTGTATGTTTTGCAACATCAATTTTTCAGAAATAAAGCTACTAAAAGACAAATCTGTGAAATCGGTCATGTAAGCTATTATACATAGGTGGAAATTCACAGCAATGCACTTTACGATTTGATTTCGTAGTGATGTCTTTTTTTAGAATAAAATTAGAATTTAAATTTCTTCAGAAACGATACATTTGAAATCTTCAAGATTTGAGTTTTCTTTTATGCTAGGAATCATTTTCAACTCAGCGATTTATTCTCGTGAATAATATCGCACCAAAAATAGGTCAGTTCGGTATTTTCAATGTTCAACAGAACCTAGGTCAGGTATGGCCTCAAGGGCTCGTGGGAAATCCGTAGACGTCGTTTCCCTCACCTTCTTCTGAAGATTTTTTCCACGGATTACTTTTGGTAAACTGTTTCGCCCGTAATTATTTATGCTTTGCACAAACAAAGAATGAAAAAAACTGTCAATTAAGGGGGGGGGAATTACTAGAATTTATGCCCTCGGATGATCGCCCGCTCTCAAGGTTTCCGACCACGCATTCCGAGACACGTTTCTTCGGCATTTTTATGCGAAGCAATAAAAACAATAACGCAAAATTTTTTTCTTGACACGACATATTTAGCACCAAGGTAAAACTTTGCATGATGTACTGAACGAGTTCACAACATCACGTGATGTGCGGTGGCACATTCCGTGTATGTCCTTGTGACGTCTGTGAAAAGCAGACTCCGCCAAATGGAATGCAATAATACAGCTGGTATCGGGGAAATTTCAGCGCGAAATGCGGCTCAATGATTATTAATCCTTAAAATGTACGTCTATTAACCGCATCGGACCGGGTGTTTAAGCTGGTGACCCAAATCATATATTCAAATCTTATATCGAACCTTTTCGATGATGAGCAATGGCCCAAAATTCATCAACCAGCAGGATGGGCCCTTGACAAGTCAAAATCATCCGCATATACAGTGAGACCCCGAGATTTGGATGTAATTGGTGCATCAAGAGTGTCCCTAAGTTGAGTCTAATTTTCCCTTAGGCTTACATCATATAATTTTTAATTGGTGTTTTATGTACAAAATACTCAACATAATTCCATGAAAATAAAAATGTTCTCCCAATTTAAACTGATTCCAATCAATATATTTAAAAAACTGCTTGCAGGGATGGTCTGTTTGGCAAAAATCCCTTACACGGGAGGTCTGTTAGGTGGGGGGCCACTGTATCCAAATCTTATATCAAACCTTTTCGATGATGAGCAATGGCCCAAAATTCATCAACCAGCAGGATGGGCCCTTGACAAGTCAAAATCATCCGCATATACAGTGAGACCCCAAGATGCGGATGTAATTGGTGCATCAAGAGTGTCCCTAAGTCGAGTATAATTTTCCCTTAGGCTTACATCATATAATTTTTAATTGATGTTTTATGTACAAAATACTCAACATAATTCCATTAAAATAAAAATGTTCTCCCAATTTAAACTGATTCCAATCAATATATTTCAACACAATATGAACATTTGGGGAATTGAATACTGATACCTCGGTACAGTACATAGAAATTTTGGCATTCTCTGTAAAAACAACATTCAAGCCATAAAGAGAGAAGGATGTCCCTCTCTGCTAGAGGCATTTTTTTAATTAGCTAAATGGATGGTAAATTGGTGAGAGAAATGCCCAAGAACTTTTCTCATGTCAATTTTAGTGTTGGAAATATCTGTTTCTTGTAATTTGGCCTGATATGTANAAATGGATGGTAAATTGGTGAGGGAAATGCCCAAGAACTTTTCTCATGTCAATTTTAGTGTTGGAAATATCTGTTTCTTGTAATTTGGCCTGATATGTATTTGCAATTTTATAACAAAATGTCCCTATATTGAGTCAGTGTCCTCATTTTTGGCCTTTTTTATTAATTCTTTATGATAAAATGAGTGTCCCCATGTCAAATTGTCCGCAGGTCAAGGTGTCCGCGTGTGGGGGTCTCACTGTACAGTATTTCAAAATTTTGGAAACAGACGAATCCCCTTCACAATGCATAATCAACCTCACCAATGAAGACTATCCCCCTCAAACCTCTTCGGTTCAATTTTTTTGAAGCAATTGGGGTATTATCCTGAATATTCAGGAAAGAGAAAAGCAATCATGTAAAATGTATCTTGCTGCTTTTTAAAGGAAGTGAATATGTAATTAATCAAATTTACCCTTGCCTCCAAGTTCAGCATCTTATCAAATAATTTATTCAGTATTTTCAGGAGCTGAAGATCACCAATTTTTATTTCCTGTAATTCTTCCTTTTTATCTCTGACAAAAATAGTTGTTTCCCTATGTCAAATTGTTGATTGTTGCTTGAAAGAAACTTGTGTGACAAATTGAGCAACTACTGTATTTACTTTTCTTGAGTACCACACACCTTTGAGTAAGACACCCACCTTTTATTGGCATAAAATGTGCCAACACATTTATTGCTGCATAAGACACACACCCCAGTTTAACATGGTTGAAATTCAAAAAGCAAGTGTTGAGCAAAATATAACACCCCATGTAAATGAATGTAATAACATGAAGCATTTCAACTGGATTTGTGCCCAACAGAATTTCCTGTTTATCATTCATGCCTACAAATAAGAATCACTTGAATGAATGAATGAATGAATAAATGAATGAATGAATGAATGAATGAATGGATGAATGAATGAACAGAACACTTTATTTGTTGCTTTTCAGCATTCACAAGGTTCAATCAAGATTTCCACAAACAAACCCCCTTCCCACCCAACCCAAATCCACTCAATGACATTAAGAAATAAGAATCACTTATGGCTCACAACGCTAATTTCATAATTTTTTTGCTTTGAAAAATCCATTCCCACATACCACACACCCCCATTTTTTGTCTTCCTTTGTTCAACTGAAAATTAATGTGAAATTTGGACGGTGATTTGAGTCTTGTTTTCTCCACAAGAATGCAATGAATAAATATCCCGTATCACACATGGAGTATACTGTATAGGAAGATTTTCCCCATCAAACCTCTTCAACTCTAATTTCTGCTGGAAGCCCTAAGGCTTCCACAGTATTATCCTGGGTGGCTCAGGCAGGAGGAGAGCAATAAAAACATGACTCAATCCCTTCAAAAGGCGGTGACTCACCGAGCTCGTGTTGGTTAGGCCGGAAAACACCCATCGACGCCGTTCGTGTGGGCGTGGGGCCCAGCAGCAATCCGACGGCCACCGTCACCCACCATCGCATCGTCATCACCAACACAACGTCGCGATGAGTGCTCGGGTCGACCGCGGATCCACGCTGTGCTTCAGGCCCACTAATGCCCGCATAGCGTTGCGTGAACCGACACTTATTCCCCACCTCGAGTATATATATATATATATATCGGATTATTCCCTGAAACCATAAAAAAGGTCTTGCAACACGCATAGCCATAAAAAAAGCTATAATTTTTGAAACAGTTTTTCCCGGACTGGGGTTGACCACAGAGTCCGGTGTCTCGAGAGTGGCCCTGAAATTCCACGGGTCAGGTTATTGGCTCACATATTAAAAACGCATACAATTGCGCTGTACTGTACTGTACACAGTACTCGTAAAACAAAGTTATTCAGCATTCTTCGACACAATGAAGGTTGAATAACTACAGAACCCTTAAATCTTCACGGGCATCAGAACTCACAGAAATAAAAAAGGAAAAATCCAGTAAATCGTTCGATTTTCAAACGAAAAATCAATTATTTTTTTCCAACCAGCTCTGATCATCGGATATCGCTTGATGATCTACGCCTCTGCGTTGATAAAAAAAAACAGCCGAGCCTGAAAAAATGAATTAGCTGTTTGAGTAAAATTTTATTTTATGACTCAAGCCCCCTTCCGTCACTTTCTCCAGCTTTTCCTTCCCCAAATTAAATTCAAATTCACTGGACGCCGTCTGGATGGGACGCGAATATAGCACCAAAAATATTTAAAAATTCCACGCAATGACCTGGTAAAACAAAATACAATATGACAACAATATGACAAAGTACAAAGCACATGATATCAAAAAACCAAAAAGAGTGCGTGTGCGGTGAATTTCTCATGAAATACAAGGATTTTATGTTCAGTTGACAAGGAAGCAGAAGCTAGCTAGAGGAAGAGTTTAAATTCATCAAAGTATGTTTTTCACGCGAAACTACTGTATTTTGAATTATAATTGTATCGCAATTTTTTGCAATAAATGGATTACTTCACAAGCCACGTCAGAGTCGCGTTTTGTTCAAGCGTCAAATTTACTGTTTTATGCCGTTTTTTTCTTGTTGTTGTTTCAGTTACACATGCATATTCCCTGGTATGGAAAATGTGCCATCATTCCCACAGTTGGTTTCCCAGATCACACTCTTTCACCAGGTTGTTTCCACCTTTTTTCACGGATCACAACACTCTAGTTCGTGTCACTATCAGATTGCGCGAATGCTTGCTTTTATTGCCAGTCTGGAATGAGAATATTTCTTCCATAGAACACCAATTAAAATTATATAATGTAAGTCTATTGGAAAACAAGACTCAACTTAGGGACAATTCAACTTAGAGACACTCTTGATGCACCAATTATGTCTGCATCTGGGGGTCTCACTGTAAATCCTAAAGGGTAAAATTGGTGAAGCTTTAGGCCTCTTGACTACTGGATAACAAATATCACATGGGGAATTGTGAAATTTAAAACAAGTGTACAAATGCCCACTAAGTTTCTCACTCAATTAAAAAATAGTCAGATTTGTATTGCTCTTCAATTTCCTGTCACAAAAGATATTTCCATGCCCCAGAATAATGGCACAAAGGCATAAACATTATGAGTTATAGAGGTTTGAGGGTGAAACCCATTGAGTAAAGGAGGTCCAGATAATATGTACATTAGTGTTCTTATTTAAGATCATTTGGAAAAACAAAAAAGGAAAAATTGCATGAGGAGATTTTTTGCTTAGGGATGGTTAAGTGTACCATGTATGAACCCCCCAAAATACATATACCGGGATTTTTCACAAGGAAAATTGAAAATTGATAAAAATTCTTATCATTGCCTATATTTTTGTTTGAGAGGCGCATGTCAGTTTTACCATCATTTCAGTCATTTCAGTGTCCAAAGATTTTATATTTTGAAAGTAGCTGCATTTAATAAATCTAATTTTAGCCTCAAATGAATTTTAATTAAATTCCAAAAATACAGCTCTGTATTATAAACCAACTGAATTCTACGTTATTTTAGGTTACAGTAACTTTTTATTTTGGCTAACTTTTGAACAATTGTCTGGTGAAGATCAGTCTTGAATTTTCCGCCAATTGACTCGAGTATGACTTCAAAACAAAAATAATTTCAATAAATCACGTTTATCCGCCTATATATGTGTCTCCTCTTCAATTTTCAAAACTTGTGCATGTGGTAAACAATTAAATCAGGGTATGTGCTCATTTTTATGATGATTGTAAGTAGTGTACTGTATATGCCAATCACTTGCTATTAAAGATGCTTTCTCTTAAAACTGGGTGTGAGTTTCTTGGCTCTCATGCATACATTGCTGGATCTTTGTGCTGGAGACAGTGTGTTTGAGTAGGGATAAGATTTCGGTTACTCAATGTGGAAAAATGTAACCTCTTCGGATCTCCANAAACTGGGTGTGAGTTTCTTGGCTCTCATGCATACATTGCTGGATCTTTGTGCTGGAGACAGTGTGTTTGAGTAGGGATAAGATTTCGGTTACTCAATGTGGAAAAATGTAACCTCTTCGGATCTCCATTTAATTCTACAACAGGTTTTCATTCTCAAAGAGAAATTGTTTGGAGTGACATTATTACCATAATGACACTTTCCGACTTGTGTGTTGCCACGAATTTTCGCAGTCCCGTGGTGGCTGTCGACTTCGATTGTTAACGAGCCCGAGGCGCGCAGCCATTTTTCGCTTTTGTCCCTCCCCACTCCTAAAGAGAGCTTGTTCTGCCTAGCTGCTGCGTCCAGGCGGACTGGTATACTATGCATAACTTTATGCGTGGATACGTTATCTTCCGTGAGCAATCAGAAATCATTCAATCAGCTGATGTATATTTTAAAGTTAAATTTCTGAAATTTACTGTATAACCCATCGATTTTCATAAAAAATTGTAATATCTTACAGCATGTACATATTGATTGATCTCGCTGTTTGGACTATCCATACACCGTATGCCGCACTGTCAGCCTAAGTTTTCTGTAAAACCCCTTGATCAGAACTGCTTCAAAACTTTTAAAATCCAATAATTTAAAATTTCAGACAGATTACAGTTCTTGCTTCAGAGCAATTGCCTGTTGGCGACAGTATTGAAAAAATGACGCCAAAAGGCATGTTCTCGCGAACATATGTGATCGGAGGACCGTACTTCGTCAGGCGGATTTCGAAAGCTAGCGCCCTCTGACGTGCGGAGCTGTGGAAATCTGCGTTGCCGCTGGCAGCAGCTGTACGTCGTAGAATTTGGTTGACGAATGTATATGTGAAGCTGGCATAGCTCTGTGTGAGGTTGGTTGAGATGCGCGAATTCGTGGAAGGCGAATCTTCAGTGCAGAAGAGAAGCTAACATGACTGAAAGCATTGGTTACACGTCCGTAAATTCCGTGATGAAAAATTGCTGACGCGCGTTTGTGGTCAGCGAATTTGTCTCGATTGAACAGTTTCTCAGCTGTGGAACGGACTGTATTTCGGTACAGTTTACCGAGCTTCATTAAGCAGTGGTGATACATCTCTTTTTGTTGGTGGAAATCGTTTCGAGTGGCTCTCCTGTGTGGTTTTGCTTATGTGGATTTTTAATAGCTTCATTTTCTTCGAATATTTCCCAGATCCTTATCTCGCGCCCTAGCTGTGTGTTGAATGTACATACCTCGCGATAATCCCTGTATATAAGGCGTGGACTGACGAGGCCTGTTAGATTAGTGAAGGAAACTGTCCTGTCATGAGCGGGAGATCTGGCGGTAAGGGTCGCGCAAAGGAGTCGAAGGACAAAGCAGCGAAATCGGGCGGTAAAATGGGTGCCCAGGCTCAAAGCTCGAATGTCCCGAAAACCTCAGTTGGCTCCGCCAAAGAAGCTCTCTCTAGCGAGAAGCAGGCGGAGTTCAGCTCAAAGCTGCAACCGACCCCGGAGCAGATACGAATGGCAGCATTAATCCAAAGTTCCAAGAGCTCCCGAGCTGACGAAGAGACTGCGAAAAAGATAGAGGAAGTAAGTTTCGAGAGGATCTTCGATCGTTCTCAAGATTTTCATTATTTATTGAAATCGATGTATCCTACCCAGCTCAAGGTCTTGACTGAATGTGATGGAGAAAAGGCTGCGTTGGTTCTTCACGATTGTGACTATGACCTTTCGAAAGCCGTCGAAGTTTTACTTGAAGGAGGAGGAGCGCCAGCGGAAGTAAGGTTCTCATGCATTTTTTATTTTTGCATTTTTTGACCTGCTTGTGGTTTAGTGGACGGAGTCAGTTAGTCGGAAACGAAAGAAACAGCAAAGTCAACCGAACAAAGATGAGTTTTCCATGGGTGATGATCAAACATGGGATGCAGGTGATAGAGGCCGGCGTGGAAACAGTCGTGGTGCGACAAGCCAGCGACGGGGAGCTACAGGAGATACGGCGCCTGGCGGCAAAGAATCGTTTCGCGGTCGATCTCGAGGTGGGGGACGAGGGCAAGGAGGTCGTGGAAGAGGTGTGACGTACTTCGTATTTCTGGAATGTCGACTGTTCATTCGACGATGAATGTCCCACCTCGGTGAATTTAATAATAAAATTTTTTTTCTTTGAAGGAGCTGGAGAAATTCGAAGTGGAGTTCCTCGGGATGGCGATGGCCTGGAGGAAGGAAGAGGAAGACGTGCAGTGAATGGATCTGGCCGTGGACGGGGACGAGGAGGTGCACGGGGTGCTGGAAGGTCGCACCGGAGTCAAGGTGATGTCGAAGGCTTCCCCGAGTCCATCGATACCTGGACCAACAGTCAAGCGGAAGGCTTGACAGAAACCTCCAAAAAGAGTGATCTCAAAGTGGGTGCGTATCGGTGAATTCACATTCTGAGTCGCTATAATGCGAGAGTTCACAAGTGTTATCTTTCCTCGCGATCAGGTAAATGGGATGATAATTTCCCGAGTACAGATGATTGGGACAACGAGGAGTGGACTGGATCTCTGGCGGACTCGCGAGTCTTCACGCCGTCATTGGCCCAAGCGTCAGCGGAAGAAGAAGGCAAGGAGAATGGCGAGTCTGTTCCACTTCCTGCACCTGTGACAGCGACGGACCCCGCTGCTGCGCCGCCATCACAACCGCCGCTGCAGGATCAACAGACGCCACCTCCGGGTTTGCCTTATTCCGCTGCGCAACAGCAGCATCACCACCAGCAACCGCCAGGCACGCTGGACCTTGCGACGTTACTGGGCACAAAAACGAATCTCGGGGTAAGACTTCCTGGAGTGTAGTGCAGCCCTTGTCTGCGCAGGTTCAAGCTCCCGAAGTTTTCCAAGAGAGATAAACTCCGCGGAATCATATTCGATCTATAATTCAACTCCGGGCCGTAGAAATTCTTGCTGGAAAATGTATTGAGTCGATGTGTTCTATTTTAGGTCGATTCGATGAATGAACAATTCATGAACATTATGAAGGGCGGTTTGGAAGAGCAAACTGGTCAGTCCGTTAACTTATTTCCAAGGATGCCACCTGCTCCTTCAGCCAACCAACGCTCTCGACCTAAGGCACGCATGTCGAAGGTAATCGTACAGTGGAATAAGCAATTGATGAGAATGACGTAAACCTAATGGGGTTCTCCTATTTATTGTCTCGTATCTTCTCTATCATCCGGTATGGAACTTTAATTTTTATTTGTTTGATGTACGAGTGAAAATTTTCGATATCAAGTGTAAGTCTTCGCGAATAGGAAATACCGCATTGAAGAGTTTTCATTGAAAAGTATTTTCACGACATTCATGCCTCTTTTTTCATTTTTTTTTTTAAAGATTCCTTCGACTGCTGTGGAAATGCCGCAGGACGCTGTGACGGGCATGGATCTGCAATTTGGGGGGCTTGCGTTTGGGGAAATTGCGTGTCCTACGGTTAGCAGCGACGATGTGGATCCATCTATTGTGTCGTTCAGTATGGCGCCACCGGCAGGGTCCACGTCATCTGCTCAGGCGGCAGGCTTGGCAAAGGATCCAGCCATCACAGGTGTAGGGGATGTGCGGAAGGTGGCTCCTCCGTCACAACCTCCGCCTTCCTCGTCTGGGTCTTTCTACAATTCGAGGTTATTTCATGAGTTATCCTATCTTCTTAGTCTTGCCATGTTCAAGTTCGATTTTCCCATTTTCTTGGAGGGAGTAATGTAGAACTTCTGGATTCATTTCATTGAATTATTTAAAGTGAGCTTTTCCAGTTTATATGGAGGATTTGAAAGAAGTCATGCACGAAGTGATGAAAAGTGAAAAGAAATTGAATCTCGGGCATTCGGCCTTTCTCAGCATGAATGTCATGTTATATTTAGGCATTGGTTCACCTATTTTATCGTCTTCGTGAAAGAGACATATTTATTCACGAGTAGAAATATGTTTTATATTTGATCGGAATGGTTTCGAGAAGTGAGGAAGTACTTCGTATCACTCATCTTCTCTTCGCCTTGCGACAACTATTAATCAGTCGGTTATCCTATCCGGAACTTTCTTACCTTCAAATATCGTTATCATAATCACTGAAGTCACACGTTTGAGTGAGAAAATGAAACATGTGCGAGGGAAAATTATTTTCTTGGGTTTTATCATAATCGGGTTTATGAGTTGGTCTTGAAGGTAAAGAATAAACCACAGATCCCCCTACTTAATCGAATCATTGAAAGGTTGGGAAGTAGCCCACGTCGTGCTACAACCAGACGAAGGTACTCTTTTTCAGGCTCCCTCAGTTGAACAACTATCTGCAATTCTTTGTGTAAATTTTTCTGCTTATTCAAACTCTTACCGCATTGGGAAGGACGTTCTGTACTGATTAACTATGTTTTTTCCAGACCTGTTTCGCACTCCACAACAACCGCGGCTGCGCAACAACAGCCTGCCGTGTCTTCCTCGCACCTGGCGCAGGTGGAAAAAGAGGTTGGCAAGCCGGCCAACGGACCTTACGTTTCGGGCAGCCAATATCAACCCTCTACGGTGCCGTCATCCTCTTCTCAGTCTGTGGGTGCTGGTGGGGCATCATCTTCCTCGTCATCAACGGTGACTTACGGAACTGGCAAGCTACCTGCGGTGTCTTCATCGTCCGTGGCTACGGAATCGGCTGTGAGCGGAGGCATGTACTCAGGATCTTATCAAAGCGGCGTGAACGGGACGGCCAAAATGCCGCCGCAGTCAACGTCAAACAAAGATATTTCGGGTACTAATTATCGACAAGCGCCAGCTGGACCTGGGAAAGGTGGAAAACCGCCGAGTCAAATGGGTTTTGTCCAGTCTGCGGCGGGTGGCGGTGTTCCGCCACATATGGTGGGGGCGCCGTTTTACTTGCCGCCAACGAGTGCGTCGGGAGGCTTTTTTCCTGGACAAGGATTCCAGGTTGACGACATTTCCATGATGGCGCAACAAAGAATGGTGAGTATTCCCACAGTTGGATCCAGTTATGTTTTTACTTGCCACCGAATGTGTCTTCGTGGAGTACGTTCTATAAGATAGAGCATTGTTCGCTGATTCCTGATCTTGCTTGTTTCGTGGCTGCATACGAACTATCTGTTCGAAGATTTGAAAACTTCTAATTCCTTGGGATTTTCCTTGGAATGACGAAGATCAAAGTCAGTAGTTCAGTAAAAGGAATATTCAGTAGAAAACGCGGGAAACGTTTTTTTTTCTGCTGTTGAGTGCTCGTGATTTTCTTTTGCTCAGGGCGTAAATAGCTCCTCGGCTGCGAGCGTGTCTCATCGTCCGGACGTGCCCCATGGCGTGATGGCAGGTCAGCAGCAGGCTTCGCATTATACCCCATCATCTGTAGCTGGACCATTGGCGTCAGCGAGCGTCGACAAGTTCGGTGGAAACGCATCTGCTGTCGTGACTGCATCAGGTGGCGGCGTTGTGCGCCAAGACCAGGGCTCACCTGGACCCGGCTCGAGTCATGTTGTGGCCGCAGTGGCCGCCGTCGCAACCAATCCACCAAGCGCGTATCTCTCCTTCCTCCCGCCTTCCTTGCCGTATGGAATAGTGCCACCTTCTTTCCAGGGCCATAGCTACCAATCATCTGTGTTCCCAGTGAGTGTTACTAGATTTTCTTTTGATGAGGTTTATCTCTGCCCTTTCAAATGTTACATTCCAAAAATTTATGAAGTGCTGCCTTCAGCGATGCTTTGTTGACTTTAGCTCTGGCCTAGTTTGGTTTTGTAAATCTTTCATGCCCTATTTCGAAGTGGCGTCATTTTATCCCTGCCGAAACCTGGAATTGGAGATTATTTTGTGGAAGCTAGCGTTATTCTAAGGACAATTGGTTCGTTTTCCCGATTCATAGCGATTTTAGTCCAACTGTTCGAAGAATTTGTGGATATCCATACAAAGATCTACTGTACATCTTTTACCGTTTGTGTTCCGTACCTTATGTGTGTTGAGGAGTTCAAAAAAGCTTGTGGTGTCATTGGAGAGAGTGAATTATTTTTTAAGATGGCTCATCCGCAGGTTCCGCAAGCGAGCAACAACGTGCATGGGCACGTACCGAACAGTGGAACAGCGCAGTTCCTGCAGAAAAACTTTCCTTTGCAGCAGACGGGTTTCGATCACCTTGGTGGTGGTGGACACGCCGATTATGGGTGAGAAATTGGATCTTCATTTTTGGACTCATTTTGCCGTCGATGCGAATATGAAGTATATTTTTAGTCTCGATAATCGACGATTCGATGATTGTCGTTAACAACAGTACAGTATTACAAGTATGTTCATATGTATATATTCGCGATTATTTTGGACCTCGTGAACTTCCTAGGTTTCATTGAACGATCTGATGGTGGGTAGAAATATGACATTTGAGTGTATAATGATTTTTTTTTTCTGGAATCGGTAGCAATAAGAACACGTACCTGAACAGCGCAAAAACGACTAATGCGGGGCCGGTACAGCAGGCGCCTCAGGATCCGGCGGCCATGTATGTCGCAAAAAAAGTCGGCGTAAGTTTTCTCACTTTTTCTTCCCTTCAATTTTTTCCCGCTGCTCAGCTTTTCTATGCTGTCTGTCATTTGTTTATTTTCAATTATTGATTTGATTCACCGATTGATTTTGCTCCAGGGATACAACAAGTTTGGCGGACAGCCTGCGCCGTCATTTCCAGGCATGCACCAGCACAATATGGTGATGCAAAACTATTCGGCTGGGTCCGCCGGGCCGCCATCCGCAGCGGCCGTCGCCAGCTCAGCTGCCCAGCAGCAACAGCAGCACCATCATCACCATTCTCAGCAACCCGAGATGATGCAGGTAGCTGTTTCAACTGATAAACCCTCCTGACATCAGCGCCTTCGATTTATTCTAGAATTAAACCTATTGCCATTTGCGTTTTCACAAAATGTCACATTTATTTGATCGAAATTTGCGAACCTTTGGCCCATAAACATGAGCTATCGCGCTTTAGGCTTCTTGACACGACTCTTGGGTAGAAGAATTAATCCTGTTCTCCTTTGGCTGGTGTAGAGTTCATTGCTTAGGATACCCCGAAAATAAGATGCGTATGAACTAGACTACTAGAGCCATCTCGTAATACGTCCACTAACCAATTGAAAGCACATTAGCCATAGTTTATGCCGCGTAAACCGATTTAACTTCGAATTGGCTTTCATGTACTGTACTGTAAGTCATTTTTTTGAAATCACTAACAATTTTAGATTGTGCCTGATCCTCACTTCGTCAGTGGTGATAGATGTTGAATTTTTGAAATTGTGAAATGGCGCCGTTTTCGGGAAGGTTATTCCTGCATGAAGTGGTATTGGTGCTTTGCACTGATGTTGTTCCATTCCTTTGTTTCAGTACCGTGTTCAGCAGCAGTCGTATATGCAAGATGGTGGCCCATCTGCGGGAGTGGCCGTGACAGCTACAGCTGTACGTTCTGCACCGCCACCATCAAACAAGGGCCCATCAAAGCCGTACTCTCAATGGGCGTTCAACAACTGAGCGGCTGCGGCTGTGACGACGACGACAAAGGACCGACGATGACTGCTTGTATTGGTGAGGCCGTGTTGCTGCGCTCCTGTTCCTTCCCTTCCTGGTCAGCCTCCTTGTGAACAACGAAGACAGCGCCCGCCGTCGTCTCGATCATCGGTAGCCCTCAATAGGATTCATCCGCGTCTGCTGCTATTCGAAATTAGATTGTTGTCCTCGCCACTGGTGTCGCGTCCATCCCTTTCCTGCGACAAGACATGTTTGCAAGATACAGCTTTCGACTTGCATTTTCTGCGCTCGAGGGGACGGGTTTCCTTTTTGCTCTGGTATTGTCTGCTGCGACTGGAAAGCGCAGTGCCAAAGACTGGGGCCGAGTTGCCGCCTGTGTTTTCGATTGTCCTCCCAGCGTAGGTTGTCCCCGCTGTGATTCCTGCGCGGGTCTTGCCGGCAGATGTCGCGCTTGGATCCGCTTGGTAGAGTACCTGTTGACACAGCAACTTGTGATACTTGCTGGACTGTGTCTGTCGTGCTTGCTGCTGGGGGTTGCGCGAGGAAAAGGCATTAAGGATCATGGCGGTGACTCGCGGGTCCCGGTGCATCAGTCTCGCCCAATTTCGACCCCGTGCTGTGTCCGGAAGATAGGTCATCGTGGTTCAACCTGTTCGTACGGGTACCTTCTCATGATTGTTTCTATCATCTAACGCGTTATATCACTGGAATATGGAAGATATCAAGGTGTAAAATCATGAAATAAATTGACTGGAATATTCCCTGCTTTGAACATCTTCGAAGTCGGAAGCAATGAGATTTTTCCGAGGCTCACCGTGTACGGGTGTCCTCTTGACTTTTTTTTTTTTGATTGATTGGAATCGGATCAGCTGCTGCGGTTTCGTTGTACTGTATAAAACGAGTTATCTCCATTGTGGATGTTGATGCGTCAACCTTACTGTGGTTGGGTTGACAGCCGTCTTATGTAAAGCAATATCCTAGGTTTCCTAGGATATTCCATCCCCGAGATTAAGTTACAGGGCCGGAAGGGTTGCGCTGTTGCACTGGAAAGCCTAACGTCATCGACAATTCGGCTGTCTTGGGATTTCCGGCGTGACTAGGATTTGATGCGTTTTACCCTCATTCTCGGAGCAAATGCCCGTGTAAGTGAACTGTATCGGCACGTTAATTCATGGCAAACCTGCCGACTTGTGCGATCTTGGAACCGTTTTTCACGGAGATTTTGCTCAGTTGTGCGGTTTGACAGTACAGTACTGTTGTGTTGTTGCTTTTGCTGGTCTTCGCGCCGAGTTCGAATTTCACGTTTATTTTGTTGCATAGATTTTTGAATTGTGTTGAGTTATTGAGTTTAAACTGGAGGCCAGAATTCACTTTTTGCGCGGCGTTTTTGTTGCCAGAGACGCGTCTATTTTGAATGAAGTGACCTTCTGGTCAAACTTTCAATCGCTCTGCCTCATTTTACGATATACAGTTTCGAATTCGGTTGTGAAAACTCCGCAGGATATTTGGAAATGGATCCCGTGTCAATGGAAGTGATGTCCGCTCTGATTCACTTGCGTCGGAATTCTCGAGGGGAAGCTTTTTTCGATCAAACGGTGTCGCGAAAAATCCGGATTCTGTGCTCACCCGTCGAAACGGGGCATCATCCGGGTTTGTTTGGGGCGGGTCGTGTACACTGTGTGTGATAAATCGCGGACACAGCAGCGTGGAGCCGGAAGAGGGAGTTGGGGTCGGTGCGACGACGACAGTGGTCAATTTCGGAAGGGGGCAAATGGCGGAACGCGCTTCAAGTTGTCTCTCGCCTGCCGTCAATTCTTGCGCGTGTGTTTGTGGAGTGAGTGCAAGTGCGTGTTTGGTCGCGTCGTGTCGAGTTACACGTGGACGGGAAGCTTGGCGTCAACTCTTTGTTCATTCCGCCTTCGCGATCCCTTCACACGTGGACGCGTTTTGAGGCACAGAAAAGAAACGAAAGAGGGAAGCGAAACCAAAACCCCCGGAACCTGTTGACTGTAGGATCCATCGCGAGATTGACTTTTCGAGGCCTCTGTTGTGAACGCCGCCGCGTACAAGTTGGGTCGTTACGCAAGCATTTCTTCCCCGTGGGATAATTTTTCCTTTCTTTTCTGTCGTGGATAGAATTTCGTTTCTGTGTTTGTTTTTTAAATGTTGAATAAAGAAAAGCTGCTTTACATCAGTGGAGAGACGGGAGTCGCCTGAGAAGGAAGGTGTCGAGACTCGGACGAAGGAAATTGGCGAGCGGAGGCATCTGGAGCAGGCCGATGTGCGTGAATGTGATTGGATCGAAATGGGTTTCGTGGGGGGAGAACAGATCCTGCTTTTGTTCGCTTCTTCGGTCCCTCCGGTTCCGCGGAGGGAGGAAGGAAGGATTTGATCGACTGTATTCTTCTACGTCTGCAAAAATAAACGATCGGGCAAAACTGGAGAAATGCGTTCGGTTTTCGTTCCGATTTTTTTTAGGCCGACTCCCCAGTGCATATGGTTCCTGTTCTCGCCCTGTGTCTCGGTTGGTTTTCCTCCCGCCGTCGTCGCGCGCGCGTGATTCTTCGGTGCTCCCCCGCATCAGCAGTAAGCCGAGGCTGCAGTTTTGTTTTTTCCATTTTTATTTTCTTTTTGTAAAGCCGGGCACGTGAAGGTGATCTGCTGTCGTCGTTCATCCCGTACGTGTGCTCGGGTTCCACTGCTCGACTTCTTATTGGAAAAGTGGTCGGTCTGCTGGCGGTGTTGCGGGCAGGCGGATGGCAACAAAGACTTGACGAATGAAGGAAAAGCCAAACTTGTGGGGGACTTAACCCGTTTGTCGCATTTCTTTCGTTCGTTCGCCGATTGAGCGATCATCGACCCAGGGCCTGGCTTGATGAAGCGTGTAATTTGTCGTCAGCACCCGGCAAGCGACTTTCTCCTCTAACACACACACACACACGCACGGTTCTGTAATTTGTTACCGTGTTTATGAAAATCGATTTTCTTTGGGAAGATTGATACTGTACAATATTTCGTAGACTCGGTTTGCGTCGGTAATCCTCGCTTGAGGGAGTGCGCCTGGAATTCTGAGATGTCGCACCTGAAGGAATCCTCGATCCGCCCGAATATCTCTGACGAAAAGAAGTCTTCCTATACTTCGCACTTGAACGTGTAGATCGAGGGTATTCAGGGTTAAGTTTCCGTGTTTCCTCGACTAGGACGCTCACCCGAGTTTTTCAGTACGAAATTTTGATGACATTGCTGTACATATATATTCAATCATGCCATCTTTAATGACTCCAAATCTGCGATGCTTCAAGAATAAGAACTCCCAACTTTGAATTTCGACATGAAATGAACTCATTTCTCAACTGTTCTCTTTAAAGTAAGACTTCCTGGTAAAAATCAAGTTAAATTCACACTGAAGTTTCTGTGAATTGACAGATTTTAAACCGCTTGTGATATGCATGGCCCCCTTTTCTCCTCTCAAATTTGAGAAAACAAAGCGCATGTGATGGTACTTGATGAAATATGGTACAGTGTACATGCATCATTGCCTGTCCTCAGATCTTCAGGAATAATGCTAGTGAAACATCACCTCGAAGTTGTTTTATTTCGAACAATGGTACCAGGGAAGTTACATCAGGGATACAGGACATCTAAAACAACTTCCGGTTGTAGGAACGCTGTGACGTTTGCTTGGATGCTTGAGAGCGTTCTAGAACTCAGAACGGCCTTCCTTTCTCCATGCTAGTCATTCGTGGTCTGCTCCAAATCGCGCAACCGATACTGTCTCCGTGTGTCGTGCATCGCATTTGCGTGTGATGAGTATAGGCGCTGAACAGAAGCGAAAGGGTGCCTGCGAGAGATCTAAGCAACACTTGGCATGAAAATTATTCACAAACTGATGAAGTGACAGTTAAAAAAAAAAAAAACATTCATGAGGATGTTAGTCGTGAATGATGAGGCAATATGATTTTTTATCCCTTCAATTTAGCAGTCCTGCAGTACCTGTAATGGATTCATCTTTTAAAATCCGCACAACGTTTCTTTTTATCAAAAGGCAGATTTTAAGGGGTTTCTGATACATTTTGTCGCAGGTGGGCTCACTGTACAGCAAAATTCGAGGGGCCAGGAAAAAGTTTTTAGAGAATCCCTACAACGCAGGGAAAGGACCCTTTTGAACCAACAAAATTCGGTACACAGGGTATAATGCTGTAGAGAGTTCACCTGTACATAAAAATTTTCCTGAACAATTATTCCCGATTTGATTTGTCTCTGAATTCTCGGCAAAAGTTCAAATTTGAACGTTTCTTATACGGTGCATTTAAGGAATCAGACATATTTTGGGCAGTGATATTTCCTACGCTTTTTGGTTGAACACTCCATTTTGGATTTTTACTCTGCTGCCAAAACTGTAAATGAAAGCATTAAATATCTGCCGCACGTCGATCAATAATCCACGTGTAGTTTTTCTTTCTAAAATTACGGTACCCCTGAACAAAATACTGAAATGAAGAATTGTGTTGAGCTGTAATCCATGAGTATGTACATCACATAAGTACTGTACATTGGGGCCCCGACATACGGACGATTTGACATATGGGTACTTGGAACTTGAAAAATATGCCCTGACATCTGGACAATGTCTCAAGATATAGACACTTGGCCAACAATTTTAGAAAAATGGAAATATTTTTTCAAATTTTCATACCTGTTGACCATTTAAATTCAAATTGAGCTACAGTATTTAAATTTAAAATGAATTATATTACCTTATAAATTAACAGTACCTCGTAATCAAAACGGGCAATTTTTTTGCTTGTCATTAAAATCCTTTGCTTGCCAAAAAAATATGATTCTGTGTGGCTTTCTTCCGCACGGTTATTTTCTGTATCTTGGGAGTCGAGAAAGCAATTTTGGGAGGACTTTTCTGAATTTTTGATGAACACAAGAAACAATTGAACAGGTTCCCGTTTATGTCTATTGGGCAAAGTGATGAAAGACATGCAGCTGACATTGAGACAAGGTCCAAGCACCAACTGCGTCCGCATCTTGGGGCCCAACTCTACTTCTACCGACAGCTGGGGTTTCCAGCTGATGTGCCAAAATGATTCATGGAATTTAAATACTGTAGAGGGATTCTGTTGTTTATCATGCCGGTGATTTCCATGCCCTTGCTGCTGGCAGTAGAAGACCTGGCCAGATGGATTTTGCTCTAGGACATTGTTTCCCAACCCTGGTCCGCGGGCCCAAAAAGGTTGGGGAACACTGTTCCGGGACACATTTCATGGCCAAGCACGGACTTTCGGTAAATGAAACGAAGCCAAGATGATGGTGATCACGTCCTGTCGAATGGACGAGCCTTTTTATTTGCCGGTCAGCGGGCAGAGACGGAAACAAAACCAAGTGCCTTCCCCTCTGTACAAGACGTACATCATCACGCGAGAAGGTGACACAAACACAAAAGCAGCAACAACATGAAACAAACGCAGCGATGAGGAAGATGACATGAAAGTTGCCCGCGACACGGCACACACTCGACGTTTATATCCGGGGCTTCTGGGACTCGACATGCAAAGTTCCATCATTCTTTCTCTCCTTCTTCAGTTTTTTTTTATGATTTTTGAAACCATTCATCCACGCATGAAAATGGGGACTTGGGGAAGATTTGGCAGATTCCTGCAATACAGAGTGGGCTTTCCAAGAGATTGATGTTCCAGTGCCCCTTCCTGCTGATGCTGAGTACTGCATCAGCAGAATACTGTAGTACTGATGCAAGGTATACTGTACTTCTCAAGTCCACGAACCCTAATTGTCATTGATCTGATCACAAATTCAATGTCCTTTGAAAACAGCAGCAATATTGGTGGACGTATACAAGGGCATATAAGTCCTTATAAACGTGTCATTTTATTTAATGCCTAAGTCTCAAAAGAATAAGAAAAAAGTACATAGATTGTATTTCTCCATGCAATCCTAAACTTCAATCATCAATTATTTCATCAGCTTTAGGAATAAGAAGTTGAGATCCGGCATGCCATATTGAAGGCCTATAGTTTTCAGAGGTCATTTTGTACTTCGAAAGAGAAATTTTTGCAGGCGCAGAAACACTCAATTATCTCTAGAAAAAAGGATATTGTTTTTTCTTTGTCAAAATAATGTCCTGGTTTGACCATGTATTTTACCAAAATAATGGATTCATGGACTTGTATTGTGCATTCAAATTTCATCAACCAAGAGGTAATGCTCTTTTGGCAAAAACAAAAATTATGCATGAAAATGTGATGTTGGTTGCATGGACTCTGTTTGAGAAATCTGAAAAGGTTTTGCAGGTTATCTCATATAGACCTTAAAACCCAAGCTGGACTAAAACGTAAATTTATTTAGTTGAACACTGGTCCTGAGCTCTGTTCCCATTGCCCAAACTGAAAAGCAGGAATCCCCAAAAAATGTCCCCAGCAGCAGAAAAGCACCCCGACCGCGACACACAAAACGGAGCCATGGTCATACCATATTTACTCAAATATCATACACCATCCATTATAAGACGCATGTCCCCCCTATTGAATAAAAAAAAATGCACCTTCATTGAATTTAATCTTCTCAAAATCAGTTGTTGCTGCTGCAAATGTTTCAGATTCAAGCTTAATTCCGTCCAACGCTTTGGGACTTTGTGCCCTTGAACTGGGAATGACCTCACCTTTTTTTAATTTAATTTATATTCTGCAGATTTTCTTGGCCAGAGGCAGTCATCCTCAAAAGCCTGCAAAACCACTTTCTTTTATGTAGAACACAATGCACCTCAATGCGTAAACCAATACTTGCTTTAAGTATGTTTTGTATTTCAGCTTTTTAAAAAACCTGAAAATGACAGCGAAGAATGGCGATTGAATTTCAAACTTTCTTTGCATTTGAAATATTGTGCTGATGGAAATAGAAGCAGACACTCACTGTATTACGCAGTATTTTGCCTGCAGATCTGACAGACTCACTACCCCTCTTGAGCCAATTCTGGAATAAGAGAAAGTTGTTCTTAATGCTGGCTTCCACTTTCTTTCCAAATATTCAAATAGAAATATCAGACTTCATTACGACTTTTGATACATTTAGTATGCTGTGGAAAGTTTTCTGTGGACCGGCAAAAAAACTTCTGTGGACCAGCGCCAGTACACGGACCACCAGTTGTGGACCACTGGTGTAGTGTTCTGGCCAGCAGAAATGAGCTCATAATTATATTTTTCCAGCATCATCAAATTGCATCTACAATAAGATGCACCCTAGCTGACATTCATGTTACCATATTTACTCAAGTACCACTCACCCTCAAGTAAGGTGTGCACAGGGGTTTTTCAGTTGGAAATTTGGCTATGATCTTATCCCCAAGTAAGATGCGCACCCCAATTTTTAGTGAATCTAAAAAATTGAACAAAAATCTGATCAATTTTCAACTTTTTCAGTGCAAAAAGTTTTCTTGTCACATTTTTTCCAAATGTCTCCATTATAATTAAGTATAATGCTCACATAACTTCTTGAAAAATTTGTACCCGCTTATGACGCGCACCCCTTTTTTTCTTCTGAAATTTGAGAAAAAAAAGGTGTGCGTGGCACTTGAGTAAATACGGTATTTGCAAGCCAATTTTTCGCAGCAAAGACGCGCGTCTCATCATAAATGCTGCCGATATTCGAGTAAAAAATCGACGAGTTTGCCACAGCACGGCCCCGTTCATCCATCTATCTACCTCTCTCTGTATGTACACATGTACACGCAATGATATATATGTATACAGTATTGCACGGAAGGAAAGCGCACGGCGTGGCGATGCTGAGCAGCAGTATTGCACAAATGATTGGCAGCGGACAGCGCATCCATCGCGTGACGTGTGCAAGGAACGATGATGTGCGCGCATCCGCGTGGATTGATTGCACGAAGTTTCCGACGACGTCGCGGAAAACTGAACCCGAACCCCTTTTTTTTTTTTTTTTTTCTGGCCCGGGCCGGCTTGCACGGATTTCGCTTGAAAGCTTATTGCGCGATTTCGGAGGAGAAGGATGATTCTGCGGGGGTTTGTGTCGCTGGGTTTATTTCCCGCAATACGAGCGTTGGTTCGTAAGTTTTGACACTTTTTTTTTTAATAGATCCACGGAGTTTCAAAATTCAAAGAAAAAATTACTCGCTTAGCCCCGTCATTTGGTAACACTTTAGTGCTCTTCAACATACTCTCCGCTGATTTCAATGCATTTTTTTTCGTGCAATAAATCCAACAATCAGTACGATGCTAAAAATCGAGTTCCGCTCATTGACCTGCTCTTCGACGGCGGAAATAAAACTGTCCCTGTCCTCAAAATCAGGTCTTTCTTCACTGAACAGCCAGAAGTCACGAAGTGCCTAATCAACAAGCAGAACTTGATTTTTGTCGACTGTTTCGATTTTTGAATTTATCGCATAAAAATGTATGAGAGTACGTTGAACAGCACTGAATTGTTGCCATTTTGATGGAACTATGCAAGTAAATAAAAAATTGGAATTTTTGAAACTAATTTTCATCTACAGAATTTCAAAAAGTCTCAAATCTTATGAACCAACCCTCGTATAACGACTTATTGGATGATCTTGAATCCTTTAGTTTTTTTTTGAGTCGTCACTTCCAGGAACAACTTCAAACCCGCAGCACGGAATGGATATTTTTCATTCTAAAAGTGCCGCGGTTTGAGAGAGCGAGAGATCTCTCGGGATGAGGCGAAACTCAAGAAATCCCTGATATTCCTCTAGTGGATAACTGAAAATAATTGAATACAACGTTCCTTCTATGATAATAAGATTCGAAAAGGAGATTGAAAATAATTAAATGCACATACGCCATCGTTTGCGGAGGAACGATTAAATAATCCATGAACCAGGGCTTTTTTATTTTTGAGTGAAATAAATAAAATGCAGTACTAATTCTTCATATTTCACCTCGAAATGCGCTATTTTCTTCAATAAATATTCCACCCATTAATCCAGTTATGAGCATCGAGGTTCCTGATCAAAATTCAACACCCTTATTTTTTGAAGTTAAAAAAAAAGAATTTGCGTAACACACCTGGCTATTGACATGTGCCATTACTGATAATTAAACACCTAAAGTATCGCAAAGCCCTGCTATAAAATGTAGAAAGAGGAAACCCATTCTAAAAAGATTCTTGAACCTACTTAATCACGACTAAAATTGCAATATTTTTAAAATTACTTTTTGCGCCATGGAGCTATAGGGTTCAAAAAGTTGCGTTTTGATTGGAAGTCGCCTTCGCGGTGTGTGACAGCAGAAAAAAAAATGAATGAATAAATAAATAGATAAAAAGCGTCTGTAAAACAAAAAAAAAGAAACGAAAAATCGTTCAGGGTTTCAATCAGTTTGCCGAACCCGTGTTTCGCCGCCGAGGCCAGTTATCGATGTCGTCACATAGAATTCGGATTCTCAGTTCTTCTCCGCGACGCTTGTCGCCGGCGTCGGGCCATCGCTGACGACGACGCCATCCTCACTCGACAGTGTCGGCGTCGAGTCTGATGACGTTGTTGGTGGTGAATCAGTAGTAGTAGTAGTAGTAGTAGTCGTCGTAGCATCATCCCCGGGAGCAGCAACAGCAACTGCAGCTTCGTCATCGTCAGCGACGGAAGAGGCGTCGGTGGTGGTGGCGGTGTCGGTGGCGGTGATCTCCAGTCCGGACATGCCCGCGGCCAAGGAGCCCTCGTACGTCTTGCTGTTGTCGTAGCAGGCCCCGGGCAAGAAGGGCATGTGGACTGGGACCATGGCCCAGTGCACGGCCGGGGCTGCGTACAGCGCTGCTGGGTGCTGGACCATCATGGCCGGGTAGCTGTGGCCCATCCCGTCTGTCATCTCGCAGGGGATCAGAATGGCTGTGGACAAGGCAGAAACCCATGAGGATCAATACAAGGTTTCTAAGCACACATACACAAAAAAAAAAAGGGTTCGGGATCAATAACCCCTTTTTCACAAGAAAAATTAAAAGCTCATTGCTGTTCAACTCAGATCTGGCCAAGGGGTCCTCGTGGGCCAAAATGACCAATTTTTAGATTCAAAAATTTCATTCTGTTGTATGGAAACTATAGAAGAAACTTTTCAAATGTAATTCGGTAATTTGCGTAGAATCACGCGCATACGTCGCCTTGTAGGATTTTTCACCAAGGGTGGGGCAAAATTTTGTATTTTTAAAATTAATATTTAGATATATATTTTGACTAGTGGCGGCTGCTAACAATGACTCGTGCTTATATCCGATATTCGGGAGCAGTAACCGATAAATTACGAAAGAAACTCACCAGAGATACAAGAAAAGGAGATATGATGTCAATTGAGTTATAATGGGAAAGTAAAACTATGAAGCTGCATTTGCTTCTGGCAGAATTATTACGAGATCATTCAAAACAAATGTACGAGATAAAAACAAATTACAGCACTTTAAAATTAAAAATAATTTATGTTCATCACACTTGAACACGGATGCATTAAAGCCAGATTATTCCCTTTTTGAAATTGGGGTGATTATGATCGAATGTCACTCAAGATATTGAAGTTACACAACATCTTTTAAAAACTGTCTCGACCAGTCCTGTGAGACCATAACAGAATGAATGCAATAAAAATAATTGCTTATTTTACCTACATGTGTCGGTGTGTGAGTCCAAGTTTTTCAAGAACGAAGTTGGAAAAGATCAAAGCTTTGTACAATTGTTTTCGTTCTCTTCAGATTTTTTCGAAAGCGAATTTCAGAGCCAAAATTTTAAATCTTCTCCTCATTATTCCTCAATATACCTGATTTTTCACTCTTCAGAATATATTGGGAATGAAAAATAGAGATCCAAGTACTGAAGAGCTCATCCGATGACAATAGATTTTATTTTAGTCCACCCAATGGTCCATGAAAGTGGTGGAAAAATGATGCGATGAAGACCCACATTTCATCTCTTCAGGTACTTCCATTATCTCTTTCGGATTGTCAAGAGTAAAGTAGCAAAACTTCATAAAATAAAAACGAATGTTTGTTGTTGAAGTGGCGGTTCAAGAAAGATTCCAGAACAATACTGAAAAAGTACCATGAAGATATAGATTCTGTGCCAGTTTGAGAAATTCTGACGATATTCCTGAACACCTATTTTTAAAAATGTATCACATGGTTTTCGAATTTCTCAATTCTTCATTAGATCTTTTTTCAATGTCTACTTCCTCGGGGAAATTTTCGGATTCGCCAAAAATCATGGAGAATGCCAAGAATAATAGTTGACTGGTTCTGGTAGATCACATGTCTTGGTGTGTCAATAAAAGATTGTCGAGACAATTTAAAAGTAAACTTCAACCTCTAAAATGGAATTCTGAAAGAATTTCTGGCCAGTCCCAGGTTGATTCTTGTGTTTTCTTTCTCTTCCAAAATTCAAGCTTTTTGTCTTTCCTCCATCCAAATTTCCAAGTATTTTCTTGCGCTGCAGATTCTTGGTCTCCAACAGCATTCAACTCTGCTTTTTTTCCTAGAAGCCGAATAATATTTAAGCTTCTTGAAACTAAGCCCAGGAAGCTTGAATTTTCCGCATTTTATTCCCATTTGGATGTTATCGCAGTACTATGAGCAAGCCGGGCATTCCATGAAGTTTCAGACTGCCGGTGATGCCTGAGATTAGTGTTCACGCCTTGACTGACTGCTCAAAGTGCTTCGATTTTACGGAATGCCCTTTCTATGTTATCAGATGCTCATGACTATACACAAATGAAAGCGGCAGTCGAAGGGTGTCCAGCAAGAAGACGATTTATCGTTTTCATTTACGATTGAATCTGAATAATGGTGGGATGCTGGTGCATATAATGGACTTCGTGAACAAGCTCCTCGCTGCTGCATTAATGTCTAACGGGTTGTTAGATTTCCCAACAGCGATAAAGTTCTACATAAGGAGTGACGTGTTTGCGGTGAGCGAAATGCAAAACATTCGTGATGAGAACGGAAAGAATTTTACAAGTGAAATGAGCAGATTAAACATCACTGCGGCGAAAACTTTGTTTCAACGTTGTTATTTTTTTTTTCAGACCTTCGATTCTGTGCTTACAAAATTTTACTCAGGTTCATCGTCGTCTCTGTCGAGGTATTTTCTCATAAACTTGAAAATCGCAATCCGACAATTTTCACAGATGATTTATGACCCTAACTTTTTACGGAGCTGAGCAGGAAAATCAAAATTAGGCAAAGAAAGAAAAGCCAGACTTCAATGGGAAGCGTGAAATTCCTTTGGACGAAAGCCCACAGAGCGATGCAAAAGAAACGTTTTTGAAAATGGAGGGAGTAATGAAGACGCATTTATTCAGGAAGGTCCGCGATTTTTCAGTGGATTGTGAAGGGAGACCCAAGAAGGCAATGCATAAACATGAAAGCAAATCACAGGGATACACTTGAATTTTCGGGAAATTTTTTGAAAAATAGCTTGGCGGTAACATTTTTATGGAAGCAGGGTTCCCCAACCCATGGACCAGCAAAGTTCCAAAAAATTTTCTGCAGACCAGTAAAGTTTCATGACATTTCTGCAGACTCAAAAAAGTTTTGTTTGAAAGCCTTTATGGCAGTCACTTAAAAAACTTGCTTTTTTTTTAATTAAGTCAAGTACCAATGAAGTAGTTATAATGGAATATTTTTAAATAATTATTAAGGTGGGCTTGAAGGAAGGTTTCTCAGAATGAAAAATTAAAATAATTTATTTCAGTAGGTGAAGAATTGTTTCAAGCATTTTAAAGAGAAAATCCACCTTTCATTTTTCATCAGATGATTTTAACTGCTATTTTTATTTCCAAAGTTTCAGATAAAGATAACAGACATCATTGCTGCTTTTTATAAATTTATCATGCTGAAGAAAATTTCCCACGGAATGGCAAACGTCTGCGGACCGCAGCCTGTCCATGGACCACAGGCTGGGAAACACTGTTGTAGAGAAACCCTATAAGATGGGTAGACTATAAGAGACAAAATAAAATTTCAATAAACAGAGACAATCGTTTCAGACAAGATATTTGTAAATAACCATGTAGAGATATTCTACCTGTAAAACAAATGCCGGGGAAAGCTCAGGGAAAAGGCCGTACAAAGTGTGCAGGCACCTGGAGTAGGAACGGGTTATTTTCTTCCCGTGAAAATTCGGTATACAGTACAGAGAAAATTGTTTAGACAAGGTCGTTGTAGAAAGAGTCTATCTGTAAAAGAAAATATCCTGTAAAGCTCAGGGAAAAGGTATTCCTGTATTCTGTACACAGGAACCTCGAGTATATGAAAAGCTGGGTTGTTTTTCCCAACCTCGTTCGTACCCGCGGGATGGAAACCCTTTCCGCCGAAGACTGCGTCAAACGGAACCCCAGCGACTAATTAAAATTCCGCGGGGATATATTCACGGATCGCCTCCGTCCCAGCATTGCTGGGCCGGGTTTTGCACAAAAGCAAGACGACTTGTGTATTGGCAGCTGACTCCGCGCGCGTCACGTGGACTCGTGGACGTGCACGTGACGCACATGGGACACGTGCCAACAAGATAAACAAACAAAAAAGCTACGAAAGAACCCTCATCTTCGCAAAAAAATCAATACTGTGTCACATTAAAAAAAAAAAAAGAACCGGAAACTCACCTGCTGGAGCGGACGGGTAAAAGTCTGGGGCTGGCCAACTCCCGCCCCCGCCGGTCACCGGGTATGCGTCTTCTGGGCCCTGCAACTGCTGGCTTTGCTGCTGCTGCTGCTGCTGGGGTTGCTGCTGGAGGCAACTGCTACCCGTTGTACCCTCCGTCCCCGATGCTGCAGGGAAAAAGTCCAAATCGATACAGATAAGACAGAAATAAACGCAATCAAAATACCATGAATGAATGGGTGTATGCATACATGTCAGGTGTCCAGTTGTATTTCATGCTGTATTGTATTTTCTTTCATTTTTGTTATCAATTTGTGCTTTCCTGCTCTGAAGTGATTAAAAATGTCATTGAGTGGATTTGGATTGGGTGGGAAGGGGGTTTGGTTGCGGGAATCTTGATTGAACCTTTTGTGAACGCTGAAAAGCGGCAAATAAATTTTTCTGTTCATTAATTCATTCATTCAAAATACCACACGGGTGATGGAGACTATTTTACGCAGTCATTCTGTGATTGTCAGTTCATTTTCTCAATGTACAGGGTGGGCCAAAAAATGTGAACCGCCTTTTGAATGACAATAGCTCAGTAGCAAATTCAGCTACAGTCCCCCAACAATAACAAGAAGCAACGAAAAAAAAACACCAAATGAAAGCTTGTTTAATTTCCTTTCAAATATTTCTGGTTTTATGGTCCAAGTGCCACAGCATAGCCATATAAACCATTTGAATAAAAACTTTCCAAAAAAAAAGCTTCAGCCAACTCCTTCCACTAAGCTGCTGTTCTCCAGACCTGCTTTTAGGAAGGATTCATTTTCTCAATGTACAGGTTAGGCCAAAAAATGCAAACCGCTTTTAGAATTACAAGAGCTCAGTAGTAGTAAATCAAGCCACAGCAATGAAAAAAAGCCTCAAATGAGGGTTGTTAAATTTCCTTTCAAATTGTAGGTGATTCCAAGTGCCGCAGCATGGCCACAAAAATCATTTAAATGAAAGTTTTCCTCAATAAACGTTTTCAAGCAACTCCTCCTACTAAGCTGCTGTTCTCCAGAGCTGTTTTAGGGGTTAATGTGGTCAGAACCTTTTTTTGGCACACCCTGTATATCTCGGCATGAAACAGGCCAACTCTCACAAAAATAAATAAAATTAAACCATCGGCATTTCAAAGGAACAGGAATTCTAATCATACATTTGGATTTGAACTCTGATCTCAGTTGCCACAAAGATCAGTGAGTAAAACATCAATACATGTGTCTGCATTGATTTAATATGATACAGTCAAATCTCTTCAAGTTGAGTTTCAAGGGACCAGCAAAAAATTCAAGTTAGGGAGGTCTTTAAACAAACATGCTTGTTGGGGAAAAAGGAAGAAGAATCACAGGAAATTTTAATTGGTGATATTGGCCTTAAATTGCTCATTGGATGAAATGCAGGATGCTGAACTTTGAGACAAGGGTTCATTATCCCAAATAGTCCATTACTCCCTTTCAAAATGCATGAAGTTACATTTTTATCTATTTTCTCTTTCCTGTGTCAATAAAATAATTCCCATAAGGCCCCTGGAAAATTCAAGTTATGGAGGTTTGAGGAGGAAAGCCCTCAATTTACGGAGGTTTTTACCGCTTTTTTCTGAGGAAATTCAGACAGTTTGAAAAAACTTCAACATACAATATTATGGAAGTATTCGATTTAAGGAGATTCCAGTTATTGAAGTTCAAATGTATAAAATTTCTGTCGTCCTTGTCAATGATTTTCCCCAGACGAGAAAACTAAAGGTATTTGGCTGATATGCGACTTGGTCTTTTTTTTTTTTCAATACCACAGGGCTTTCAAATCTTCTGTTGAAATCTTGGCCTGCGTTTCCCGTGACAGGAGATGTCATAGGATACACGCTTTGGGTCGAAGCCACCATGCGAAAATACACGTCAGTTAGCCAAGACACCCAACAAAAACAA
>CAJPEX010002925.1:0-23279 GCA_905338405.1 Notodromas monacha
GATCTAAACGGTTTTTGGATTTTGAGATTTTTCGGCTTGATGAGTTTCACCATATTCAATCAGGATGAAAAACAGTTTTCAATCATGCGGTTATTCATATCGTAACAGGAGAAAAAGAAGAATCGTTAAAATTTTACTGTTGCAAATACTGTATGAATAAATCATACACGGATTTGCGATTTTGGTGTGGTTTTTTTTTTGTATTTGCTCTGCCAAAAATACGTACAGTATAAGCATTATTCATCGATGGATTTTTGAATAAGTATTACTACGGTGGGACCTTGAACAAAGAAACTGACCATTTTTGCTGACCAGTTCATTCCTCAGGGTATTCACTATATTTAATTTATAATTCGGAATTTCCCCAAGGTTACCGTGGGAAATAATTTAGTTGGTTCCAAAAATTAAATTGCATCTAGGGTAAATACGTAAATTAACAGAAGAAAAACGAGGAAAAGATGCAGAAAACAGCAGCACAGCCATTTTCAGGAATTAAAATTTCTGAGAATTTTAATAACCCTTTGAATTTTCTTTTGAATCTTGTGCTAATTTGGAAATATTCCGTCGGAATTTGAAAATGTGCATGCTGCTTGCACTCGATAAATTCACGCTTTTCTTCCCTTTTCTTTTAGACTTGAAGTTCACTTTCCAAGTCAAGTTCGTTTTTCAAGACCATATTTCAAACCCAGGAGGTTCAGGATATGTAAGATATTCACTGCTTAAGGCATTTTAGCTTGAGGCCCCACTGACTTGTCAAAATCGGGAGAACAAAATGCTCGGATGTGTGTGTGTTTTTTGCGTGCCAAAGATACGCAAAATTGGGACGAGTAAAACATTTCCTGCAGCACTTTGGGTTGATTTCAAAAACTGGTTCGTTCACGCTATGGAGTGTTGATAATTGTTGAATTCTTCACCTTGATTTATTGGTATTTCTGTCACAAAAATAATTGCCCTCAAAACAAGCTTTCTCTCAATAAATTTGTTTTAATATTCCCAACTTCTGCTCATAAATCTGCAGCTGCTTCAAGATGCAGGACCTGTACACTGATTTTTTTTTCTTCAAATCTGCATTGCGGAACACGATAAATTGCTTATAGAAAGCATCTTTCCAGGAAGCCTTGGGACGCATGTCGCCGTATGATTATTTTTAACCAGGTTTTCCGATCCCCGTGGCAGCAGCAGGCGAGGTTCCATCAGGGAACCCGGGATTGAGTTACCTGCGGGTTGCGTGAAGGGGGAGAGAAAGAGGACAATGCAATCGGCCCAGGCCGGTAGAAAATTACTTTTCCGCCGAAGCGCCTTATTACCCAGACGCTTCCAATCTTCGACAAGGCTGGCCTTTGTGTCACATCACGACACACACGGGTTATTTGAGAGAGGAAGAGAGAGAGATATATACATATATATATATATGTAAAAATAAGTAAAATGAAAAAGGGGTCCCCCTCAAAGCTTCCTGTGTTTATTCCCTAAGTCCTGGTATTTCTCTGGAGCTATTTTCATGTTAAGTTCCTAGTTTCACCTGCCAAGCTGCATTTTTGAGATATTTCATTGTTTATCTTGATAATTTTCTGCATGTTTACGTGCCTCTGATCAAAGCCTTTGGTACAAGGGGTACCTTGCAATTTGACCCTAATCTGTTGCCAAATATGGGTTGAATTGCAAATCTGTCAAATGGCAAGACACTCTGTGAAATTCAAAAACATAAGAACAAAATGCAAAAAAGGGGCCAAGGCAAGTCAAATTGAGGGCAAGGGTCGAATTGCTAGTCAGCCTCATGGCAAATTTGACCATCACATTGCGGGAGGTCAAATTGTGAGGTCCCACCTGTACTGATTAAAAAGTAATGGAAAGTTAAGGCACAAGCACTTCCAGAATGAAATAAAACTATTTTGTGTTGTGGGAATTATACAGTCAAATTTCTTAAAGTCAAATTTCAAGGGAACAGAAAAAAACATTCAACTTATGGAGGTTTTGACTTGGAGAGGTTTTGAACTGAGCTACAATGCAAAGCTCTTTTGTTCTGAGAACATTGAAAAATTGCTCAAAAGGGAAAATTGTGATACAGTATTCCAAGGCTGAAATTAATTCTTAAATGAGTTGAAAGCATCCTGAACTTGGAGGCAGGGTTCATTTGCCCAATTATGTCTCTCCGCTCCTTTGAAAGCAAATCAATTTCTTCTTTTATTGCTCTTTTTTCTTTCTTGTGTGAAGAAAAAAAATTCCAAGAGGCCACAGAAAATTTGATTTATGGAGGTTTGAGGGACAAAACCTTCAACTTAGGGAGGTTTCTAATGCATTAATTTTAAGGGGATCCAGACAGGACCTGAAAAAAATTGACTTATAGGGGTGTATTTGACTTAGGGAGGTGTGACTTATTGAGGTTCAACTGTACATGAAAGCACAGAAAAATATTGTGCACAGGGTGTTCCAGAAATACTGCAGCCTAAAAATGAGCATCAATTTTAGAGAATAAAATTGGGAACTTTAATGATACACATATTTTAATTTCAGGAAATGTGAAAGGACATTATAATGCTCAATGAATTCAATAATATACAGTATATACATTATAAAGACTAGTGCATCAGATCCACCCAAAGAATTTGCACAATCTTGATGTTCTTGAGAGAATTTTTGCAAAAAAAACAAGTTATATTTTTCCTCGGGTCAGAAGTAACTCAATTGGCTTTTCTTTCTTTCTTCTGTTCTCATATATTTTCAAAACATTTTGTAACTCAAGAGAGGAATAAATTGCAAAATCCTACTGTTTTCTGCGAGAAATTTTGCAAAGAAACGCGCATAATTTTCTCTCGGGTCAGAAGCACTTTCGTTTGTTTATTTCTTTTACTCCGATTCTCATTCGCAAAATGTATCGGAAACCGGAACAGGAAGACGAAAGAGAGGAGCTTGAAAAACAAGGAAATCCCGAGTGCAACCCCCAGCTCGGAAACGAGACCCTTTTCCCGGGGTATGCAGGTTATTTTGCAATTCGACGCCTTTCGCAGTCCATAGTTGCCAACGGAAATAAATGAAAAGAAGGGATTTTTATATTTAAACGCATCGCTGAAATTGCTGAATCTGCTATAATTCCATCAATAAGTTTGAAAAAAAAAGTCTAAATGAGTAGGGTAATGAATTTACTTCAGTAACTATACGCACAAGGATGAAATGGATATCATACCATTTTAAATCATTGAAATCGTAAAGTTTTACCTGAGATTTTTTTTTAAATATAACGGCTCTTTTAGTAGAGGGAGTCTTCAACATTAATCTTGGACAAATTTCTTCAAAAATAACACTAGGCGGAGAGACTTCGTTATCATAAGCCGAAAATCGTCGCACAGTCTGAGAACTTGTTGGTGAGAAACCAAAGATTTCAGTGTTAAATTCCTGTTAAATTTTATGCACTTCGATTGGCAAAAACCATCATGAAATTTAGCATAAGTGAAAACCCAAAATTCTCTTGAAGTTTGCGAAATATGCCATCTTTAAATCGCTTCCTTTAAAAAAACAGAATTGACGTTAATAATGTCAAAAAGCTCAAAATGGAACATCACCTACAGAATCTTCGACGACGTTTGAACTTTTGACTTGACGTTTTGTAGAAACAGCATAATTTTCATGGCGGATGGTTATTTTCTCCCGATGGCAACTCTTATATTGGGAGGAGTGGACATGTTTTGACATCATTGCTGGCAGATGGGAAACAGGGAAAGCAAGCCAACAAGTGCCATCTCATCAAACGAAACCAGACACCAAACCAACAAGAAGCCAACCAGGGCACCTGAAAATAATATACAGTATTCCCAAGCTCATTTGCCAGTATATGTTGGTGAAACAAAAGAGACTTGTCATCAACCCGGATGTTGCCAAAAAGTATGTCCTAACTCTACAATAAGGGCTCAATTTTCTGCTGTATTTACTCAAATGCATGACACATATTTATATTGTAAGAAAAAGATGCCCCTTTCCTTTCTGCAACTCAAAAGACATTTTTCTGCATCAGTACATGATATGGTACCTTGCAATTCATCCTCCCACAATTTGACTGCTCTGCAACTTGATGGTCAAATTTGAAGGGAGGCTGAGCAACTATTTCCTTTCTGCAACTCAAAAGACATTTTTCTGCATCAGTACATGATATGGTACCTTGCAATTCATCCTCCCACAATTTGACTGCTCTGCAACTTGATGGTCAAATTTGAAGGGAGGCTGAGCAACTCGCAATTTGATATCTGTCACGGGTTGACTAGATGTTGCCTGCTGATGCCCCAATTAACGTGGGACAACTAGATGTTGCCCAAGTGAGTACAGCAATGGAACTTATGAGAGAACAATGTGGCGTACAAGACACCACATCATCCTCATATTTTTTAAGAAAAATGAATTCCTGCACACATAATAAATTGTTAACAACATGCAAACATGAAAGGAAAAACAATATTCCAAAGAAACCCAACCACACCAGGGATAGCCTTGGAGATAATGATCTCCAAGACTTATTCCACTTGTGTGAATCACACAAAATCATGGGAATTAACAGGACCTGATCAAACAACAATTGGACACACTGGCAGAAAGCCTTGAGGAAACTTTCCACCAGAGGAGGACCTGAACCTGTTCATATTTGTGTAAAAAGACTGTCACTTGTCTTCTGAGCTCCCAATAGAACAGACTGCATTTTTTGTGTGCTGCAAAAATCATCATCAAATATTATTGGACTTTGAGGATCACATACACAGATGTCAAGGTATTTACCTAAGGCCACAAACGGCCGATTGTGTTTACATCATTTCTTTGCTTCACTAAAAACAAGCAGAGACATAAATCTTTGCCAGAGAGGCTCAATAGCCCCTGACAATATCTGCCTCTGAAATCAACCTGCTTTGGTCACTTTTTTGCATTTTTTGCTGATATTCCTCAATTTTATAAAGTGTCTTGCAATTTGACTGCTTTGCAATTTGACCCCAGTCTAGCTGGCAATGGATTTGGTTCAAATTGCAAGGTACCACCTCTATTATGGAAGATTGTGTACAAGAAAGATCAGTACCTGCAAATAAAATATTGTATATTTAAAAAGAAGACTGTGTTTGCTCAATAGTACCAGTGAATGTAACCACCAGCATGGACCTACCAGAGTTGCCCAAAAAAAATTCCTGAATTTTAAGAGCAAATTGTCATGAAAGTGGGTTTTGAATTATGAATGCCCTGGCACCACTTTCATTGAGAATGAAAAACAAGTGCATCCTGGTTACCCTTCTAAGGTATTAGCATTCCCATTCAAACTCCCTCCAGACAAGAAATAATGTACCTGATATTCAATGAAACATATCTCCATTGCTATTTTTGTCCTAGACACAAAAAATGCAATAAAATAGGTATAAAAAACTGCGCAAGTGGTCACACTGTGAAAAATCTTGCAATCCCAGTTGTTGCTATTTGAGTTGTTCTGTAACCAAATGTAATAATATCTCAAAGAATTTATTAATCAATTATTTCCAGCATGGATATTGTAAAGCAAAAATTTGTTTTTTTTAAACAGGATGCCTTATTAGCTGACAAAAACCCTGCTAACTTACTTTCTAGCTAAGAAACATTACACCAAAACAGATTGAGTTCATTAGCCAAGCCTCTGCTGCCTATACCATGTTTTTTTCATCAGTTCCAGTCACAAAAGAAGCAAAAACCTTCGAAAACGTGTCTTTACACAAGTTTTCAATTTAAAGTTGCTGGCTCGAAATTTAACAGCGCTGTGACATTGAAGTAATCCTGGCATTGCATTTTCAATTTTTTTTAACATTGCAGTTTTGACTGGCGAAGCTTCATGGAATGTTTCTTATATTGAGGATGTTCACTTCAATTCAGAGAAAAAGACCAATAAATTGAATGTGTAATTTCCCTCTTAACCATGCATGTCTTGGATTTTGAAAATTATTCTTTTTTTTTTTCTCCGGCGAAACTTATTTGAAAATCAAGAAAATTGCCTGTTGTTGTTCATAAATTTATTTATCACATAGGGAATGTTAAATTGTCTTGAAAATTTGCCCTTATCCATTCATGAGAATCATAAAACTAGTTTAATCATTTTGGAAGTACTGTAAATATTAATGAGATTTACTTTAAAAATTTTCAAATTTCAGTTCTGTTGACTTCTATTGCATGAATCACAAGTCACAACTTCCGCTCATATTCATGACTCGCTTGATTTTGGCACTCGATTTTTTTTCTCTGCTCCCATCAGCCGAAACGCAAAACCAAAACCTGAATAGTTCTCATTCAAAAATCTCCCTAAGTATAAATTAATGACTCGATCAGCACCCCAACAATGACCAAGCGGAATGAAAACCCAATTACGCGTACCCACTTTAGAACACCCAAGCAGGTTTCGTGCGGCGCGTGAGAATCGATCAGTCCGCAAAATCAAAAAGTATTTTACAAAAGGGTTCACAACGCAAAAACCTGTTGCTGTGAATATTCATGGCATTTGTATAAAAAATGAAAAAAACCCCCGGGGACAAACCGGATCAAAAGAGTGCGTGCTGATCAATCACACGCTCGTGAGCAGATATTGATCTAGCAAAGCCACAATTAATCGCAGGGAATATAGAAAAAAAATTATACACGGTATATATGATCATTCAAACCTTAACTCCTTATTTTTCATCCCTGACACAGTGCTTCAAATTAAATAAAAAATACACACCAATAAAGACCGCGTAATCAGAAAATTTCTGTCATTTTTCACCTCCGTGCATATCTTTAAGGTCAGCAAAATGTATTTGACGCATTATAGAAAACACCTTCGCTATCTCCTCAATCAAAAGCAGAAATGAAAACTTCGAAATTTAAAATCAAAAAATGTTCCCATATATATTTTAAAATAAAAGCGGACTGAAAGGTATGCTATGCTACATAGAATAAAGATGAAGCATGCTTTTTGGAAACTCTGAGTCTCTGTGACATTTTCCGCATCATTTTATTCCACCAAAATACCCTGATTCTAACAAAGAGAAAAATGGAACAGTTTTTCAAGCACAACACCCTGTACTAGTGTTTGTGCGATTTCAACCCCTTTCTACCACAGCCAGCAGTGAGGTTTGCAAAATAGTTTGGGAAAATCAGGCGTACGTGTCAAAACCTTGAATGATTAGGCCGAGATTTCCCAGCAGGATACGGGACTTTGATTGATCCGCTGATATCAACGCTCACCATTTCCTTTCTGCAACTCAAAAGACATTTTTCTGCATCAGTACATGATATGGTACCTTGCAATTCATCCTCCCACAATTTGACTGCTCTGCAACTTGATGGTCAAATTTGAAGGGAGGCTGAGCAACTTGCAATTTGTAATCTGTCACAGGTCGACTAGATGTTGCCTGCTGATGCCCCAATTAACTTGGGACAACTAGATGTTGCCCAAGTGAGTACAGCAATGGAACTTATGAGAGAACAACGTGGCGTACAAAACACCACGTTGTCCTCGTATTTTTTAAGAAAAATGAATTCCTGCAAACATAATAAATTATTAACAACATGCAAACATGAAAGGAAAAACAGTATTCCAAAGAAACCCAACCACACCAGGGATAGCCTTGGAGATAATGATCTCCAAGACTTATTCCACTTGTGTGAATCACACAAAATCATAGGAATTAACAGGACCTGATCAAACAACAATTGGACACACTGACAGAAAGCCTTGAGGAAACTTTCCACCTGAGGAGGACCTGAACCTGTTCATATTTGTGTGAAAAAACTGTCACTTGTCTTCTGAGCTCCCAAGAGAACAGACTGCGTATTTTGTATGCTGCAAAAATCATCATCAAATATTATTGGACTTTGAGGATCACATACACTGACATCAAGGTATTTACCTCAGGCCGCAAATATGGCCAATTGTGTTTACATCATTTCTTTGCTTCACTAAAAACAAGCAGAGACATAAATCTTTGCCAGAGAGGCTCAATAGCCCCTGACAATATCTGCCTCTGAAATCAACCTGCTTTGGCCACTTTATTTGAATTTTTTGCTGATATTCCTCAATTTTATAAAGTGACTTGTAATTTGACTGCTTTGCAATTTGACCCCAGTCTGGCAATGGATTTGGTTCAAATTACGAGATACCACCTCTATTATGGAAGATTGTGTACAAGAAAGATCTGTATCTGCAAATGAAATAAATTTAAAAAGAAGACTATGTTTGCTGAATAGTGCCAGTGAATGTAACCACCATAGACCAACCAGAGTTGCCAAAAGAACTTTCCTGAATTGTAAGAGCACATCATTATGAAAATGGGTTTTGAAAGTGAATGCCCTGGCACCACTTTCATTTGAAATGAAAAAAAGTGCATCCTGGTTACCTTTCTAAGGTATTAGCATTCCCATTCAAACTCCCTCCAGACAAGAAATACTGTACCTTAAATTCAATGGAACATTTCTCATCCATTGTTATTTTTGGCCTAAACACAAAAAATGCAATAAAATAGCTAAAAAAGGCAGTGCGAGTTTCCACACTGTGCAAAATGTTGATGTCCCAGTTGTTGCTATTTGAGTTGTCCTCTAACCAAATGTAATAATATCTCAAAGAATTTATTATTCAATTATTTCCAGCATGGATATTGTAAATCAAAAATTTGTTTTTTGAAAACAGGATGCCTTATTAGCTGAAAAAAACTCTGCTAACTTACTTTCCAGCTAATAAACATTGCATCAAAACAAATTAATTTCGTTAGCTAAGCCTCTGCTGCATTTGGCATGTTTCTTTTTTTATCAGTTCCAGTCACAAAAGAAGCAAAAACCTTTGAAAACGTGTCTTTACACAAGTTTTCAATTCAAAGTTGTTGGCTTGAAATTTAACGGCGCTGTGAAATCGAAGTAATCCTGGCATTGCATTTTAAATTTTTGTTAACATTGCAGTTTTGACTGGCAAAGCTTCATGGAATGTTTCTTATATTGAGGATGTTCACTTCAATTCAGAGAAAAAGACCAATAAATTGAATGTGTAATTTCCCTCTTGACCATGCATGTCTTGGATTTTGAAAATTATTCTTTTCTTTTTCTCCGGCGAAACTTATTTGAAAATCAAGAAAATTGCCTGTTGTCGTTCATAAATTTATTCATCACATAGGGAATGTTAAATTGCCTTGAAAATTTGCCCTTTTCCATTCATGAGAATCATAAAACTAGTTTAATCATTTTGGAAGTACTGTAAATATTAATGAGATTTACTTTACAAATTTTCAAATTTCAGTTCTGTGGACTTCTATTGCATGAATCACAAGTCACAACTTCCGCACATATTCATGACTCGTTTGATTTTGGCACTCGATTTTTTTCCTCTGCTCCCATCAGCCGAAACGCAAAACCAAAACCTGAATAGTTCTCATTCAAAAATCTCCCTAAGTATAAATTAATGACTCGATCAGCACCCCGACAATGACCAAGCGGAATGAAAACCCAATTACGCGTACCCACTTTAGAACACCCAAGCAGGTTTCGTGCGGCGCGTGAGAATCGATCAGTCCGCAAAATCAAAAAGTATTTTACAAAAGGGTTCACAACGCAAAAACCTGTTGCTGTGAATATTCATGGCATTTGTATAAAAAATGAAAAAAAACCCCGGGGACAAACCGGATCAAAAGAGTGCGTGCTGATCAATCACACGCTCGTGAGCAGATATTGATCTAGCAAAGCCACAATTAATCGCAGGGAATATAGAAAAAAAAGTATACACGGTAAATCATTCAAACCTAAAAAAACTCCGCATTTTTTCATCCCTGACACAGTGCTTCAAATTAAATAAAAAATACACACCAGTATAGACCGCGTAATCAGAACATTTCTGTCATTTTTCACCTCCGTGCATCTCTTTAAAGTCAGCAAAATTTATTTGTCTCATTAGAAAACATCTTCGCCATATCGTCAATCAAAAGCAGAAATTAAAACTTCGAAAATTAAAATAAAAAATGTTCCCATATACTTTAAAATAAAAGCAGACTGAAAGGTATGCTATGCTACATAGATGAAAAAGGTGAAACATGCTTTATGGAAACTCTGAGTCTCTGTGACATTTTCCGCATCATTTTATTCCACCAAAATACCCTAGTTCTAACAAAGAGAAAAATGGAAAAGTTTTCCAAGCACAACACCCTGTACTAGTGTTTGTGCGATTTCAACCCCTTTCTACCACAGTAACCCCCGGTCGTCACTCCAAACGTTTTATCAAACCCTTTTAGTCCGCATGCACAGTTTTGGAACTTACTAATCCGGCTCTAAAGGGTCGTCCTATGCCCTGAAACTAACTAGGCGACTATAGTTGCGAGTGGCCACTTGCGTGTTTATTGATGCACGTCACTCCCTTATTCACACGGCACGCAGTTCTATATAGACAAATGAAAAAAAAACTGATATCCTTCCTTTTAATAGCCATGAAAAGGGGCAAATTCAAAAATGTGTCCATGAATCACTACAATTTTTCCTAGAAAATTAACTATAGATTAAAGATCAGATAAATTTATTATTGGTCTCAAATAGACACCAGTCTCAATCAGACATAAGGAGAAATGTTCAATAACTTCAATGTTAAAAACTGAGACTTTCCTTTTCAGCATGTTATTTGGCAATTCAGATATTCAAGTATGATTTTATTATTTTTGCTGAAAAGATAGTCTTGTGAGGACATTTTGATACAATTTTGTGGAAGATCATGCATTTTTGTTCAATTGAGAAGTTTCACACAACCAATTGTTGCCCATTATTTGAAAGTGGAATGGAACAACCTATACCTCATAATTCTTCAATTGTGGGAAGAAAGCAGAGGGTTGTTGGCCTGGTTGAGGACAACAAAGATGTATGAAAATGAAAATGCAATGGTCAGTCATTAGGTGGCAGGTCCCTGATAATTTTGTTTATTCATGCACAAAATACAGGAGGACATAGGTACAAGGGGCAGCATTCCCTCCAAGCCTACATACTCTCAAAAATGAATTCCTAGAACAAACAGATACACACACACACACACAGACTCACAATTTACAGTCAGACAGTTCAATTGAATGTGTATGCATACATGTTGGATGTCCAGTTTTATTCTGTGGAGTGTGTTCTCTTTTGTTTTTTTCATCTGTTTGTGCTTTGTTTCCTTCTTTGAAGTGATTGAATGTCATTGAATGTGAGTTGGATTGGGTGGGGAGGGGGTTGGGATGCGGGAGTCTTGGTTGTGCCTTCTGAACGCTGAAAAGCGGCAAACAAACTGTTCTGTTCATTCATTCATTCACAGTTCACTCAAAACAAACAGCAGCAGCAGGTCATTCCTCTGGCAGGCAAGAGCTTCAAATGAAGTCTTCCTGCTAATCAAAATTGTTTCCTCTACCTTCTTTCAGCAGGTTTGCCACAATTTTTCTGCATTGTAGTAAACTGGCTGTGCAGTAGGATTTCTGCAGTGCATAAATCTGCAGCCACATGCCTGCTGGGTCATGCACCAGCAAATTCATTCACCTGTGTGGCACTCTCTTAAATTGCATGACCCCCACAAAGGCAACTATTTCTCTGGGATTTTTCTTCTTGAATTCAAAAATTATTGTCCCTTCAGAAAAAAATTGTTTAAGCTTGAATTTAATGAATTACAATTGGGAAGAATCCATACCATTCAGAAAATATCACTACCTTAAAAGCTATCTGTTTTCCATCTGAATATACTTTGCATAATGTTCCATATGTAGCTCAAACCAAAATCTTGTTCAGGTAATCAAACCTTGAAAATAATTGCACACTAAATATTGATATTAGTTTTTGCAAAAGGGATACAAATTAGCATTAACAATAATGACACGGGGTAGAAAATTTGAGGCCATGGGAATGTATTGATCAAAACCAGGACAGCAAAAGAATGAAAGAAAAAACAATTCAATAAGAAATCACAATTCCTTTCAAATAAAAACTGTAAAAAACTTGCTGAAAATCCCATTTCCACTTCGTGCATAACACTCAATTACCGACCACCACTGTGCAAAGCAGAAGGGGTAAAGTCGGAAGTCGATGGAGTCTCAAAGATAAATTCGATATCCCAAGGGTCATTTGAATAATCGCTCGCAGACTAACTCGGTGATCAGTCAAACGGCGCTTTTGCGGTGAACTATGCAAATTTCCATGCATGGCCCAATAAATTCCGCTTCGATGGGCCATTTGATTGAAAGGGCGTCATTCCGAAATAATCCCATTCCGAATCGGTATTTGATNCTGTAAAAAACTTGCTGAAAATCCCATTTCCACTTCGTGCATAACACTCAATTACCGACCACCACTGTGCAAAGCAGAAGGGGTAAAGTCGGAAGTCGATGGAGTCTCAAAGATAAATTCGATATCCGAAGGGTCATTTGAATAATCGCTCGCAGACTAACTCGGTGATCAGTCAAACGGCGCTTTTGCGGTGAACTATGCAAATTTCCATGCATGGGCCAATAAATTCCGCTTCGATGGGCCATTTGATTGAAAGGGCGTCATTCCGAAATAATCCCATTCCGAATCGGTATTTGATAACGTCGGGCCATCTATTCAAGAAGACTGGAACGATTTCCGAGTCAATGGAAATAATATGAAAAAACTCGCAAATCAGATGCAAAAGAATTCGTGAAAGTCCGAGAGGAACAAAGCACACAAAAAAATCATCACAGTGGACGACATAAATAAATGAACTCATTACGAGGATATATAAGCGGTGATCCCAACAAGAAAATGATTTGAAGATTCCAACTTTTTCATCTAATGTTTCGAATTTTATTTACTTCCAGAAATTTGAAAACTCAATCAACTCAGCACATATGAAGCACAATAAAGGATGAAAAAATTCAGTTAGAATTTGTCCGCATATTTGAAACATGCAAAATCAAATCCATTGTGCTGGGTATACTGCTGTAGCTGAATGTCAAGCCATTCCTTGCCAAAAGAATCTTTCTTAACATTTCCCAATAAAGCAATGTCAAAAGCATCTGAAAAGACAAACCCCTGCTGATTGTATTAGTTTGCAGATTCAAAGATGTTCAAATACTGTATTACCATATTTACTCAAGTACCATGTGCCCTCAAGTAAGGCACACACAGGGGTTTTTCAGTTAGAAATTTGGCTAAAATCTTATCCCTGAGGTAAGATGCGCACCCCAATTTTTATTGAATCTAAAACCACAAAATTATGGTTCCTGCAAAAGTTTCCTTGTCACATTTTTTTCCAAATTTCTCCATTATGATTAAGTAAAATACACACATAACTTCCTAAAACTTCTTGTAAAATGTGTACCCACTTATTACGCGCACCCCTTTTTTTCTTCTGAAATCTGAGAAAAAAGGTGCGCATGGTACTTGAGTAAATACGGTATTCATCAAATATGGCCTGGACTTGATTGCATATCAGTACAGATGGTACCTTGCAGTTTTACCCTAATCTGTACATTGCTGAACTAGGGTCAAATTGCAAAGCAGTCAAATTGTGAGACAATTTCAAACAGGGTTGTTTTCTACATGTAATATGCTGTTTTGTGTTTTTTATCTCTACCTGCAGAAAATTCAGGTTTAAAATTTTACATCTCTGGGCGGTGTTCTTTTTCTGAATTTGTACCATATGATCCAAATTGACAGCTTCTGAAAGCCATAGGCTTTCCTCTTCCAGATTTTTATAAACATAGGCTACTCAACTCAGGCAGTGTTTTGGCCACCTTTGGTCAAACTTGAATGCGCATGTTTGCTAAACTTGCATGCTTGCAGAAATTTTACTGTGCCCCAGAATGGAACCCACTTTTTTCCACAGGTTGAGGAGATTAACCCTTGTGCAGCAAAGTCAGGATATTTTTGCAGACTTGTGTGCATGCCAATGACCACTGACAATTTTAAAAATTTGATTTTTGCACCAAGACCCAAGTTGGGAAAAATTCTGATATATTTTTTTCAATCCTGCAGACAAATTTGCCTGAAAAGGAAAAAAAAACTTGTCACTGGGTGGCTTTTTTTCAGGAACTCCTGGCATAGGATTAGCATTAGAGATTTTGGAATACAAAAGGATTCACCCTTCCTAGATTTTTCCTGACTTAGACCTTTCCAACCTGAGTACATTTCATTGTCCTTGGGTCAAACTGAAATGCACCACCCCCAAAAACATTCCAACTCACTCACCCTACCTGGCTTAGACCCTAGAGGCCAGCCAGGAATCCTCCACTGTCCATGGGTTAAAGTTAGCTAGGTTCAAATATGATTTTAAAAAAACCAGAAGCTCCTTCACTCAAAAATGTTTCAGAAATGTACTCCAACAAATTTGTAACTTTTGGGATTATATTTTCAGTGTGTGACTAAAATAAAGGTGGTGTTGGTGAGTCACGTGAGAAAAACAACAAAGCGCTGAGAAGACCAAAGCCCCAATCCATGTTGTTATCGTCTACCATGAGGGCGACTCATCCTTCTGGGGTCATGTATATAGGGAGGGTGAGTGAGAGGGCAGAAACGGGAGTCCGAAACAAATCGGCTGAATGCGAGTAGATAGATGGAGTCACGTGCCCTCAGAATCGAATACATGTGGCTGAGATGTTTTGCAGGAACCCGAGCGCATCACCATCGCAAAAGTTGCTGTACCAGCAACCCGAAGCAAATTAATGCTGTACCAACAGGAGCCACTCCGCATTTTGGTAAGACCATCAGTTACGTACGATGTTAGTTACAGCAATTTTCGCCTATTGTAATAAAAAATCATTTCCAAAGGGTTATTCTCCTCGTGAAGTGGTTTTCTCTCAAAGCTCTTATTCATGTTGGATTCATCGTGTGAAAAATAATAATTCATTCCTTACGCTGAAAATTTCCAGCTAATCACCAAAAGGCGAAAATTTCCGAGATGCGATGCAAAGATTAGCATCAATGATACTTTCAACATAATTTTCCAAGATGTTTTCCCTTGAAGAATTTACAATGCTGTAGTGTCCTCCTTGCTAACAAATGTAATTTATTCCAGTGTAATGTGTCATGTCCCAAAGCGACGCAGCTCCAGCATCTGGCTGAAACCAGCCCAGAAAACTTTTTACATTTCCCAGGCTAGTGAGCCTAGCAAAAATTCTGTTTTTGCAAGACTCACTGAGCCTCACTCAAGGACAAGAAGTGGTTATCGTTTCTTCGATTTTGCCTGAATTGGCCAATCCTGAGCCAGGAAGAAATCACCTGATTTCTTCCTGACCCAGTCCAAGCACCTGGGTATAAAAACCCTCATTCCTCTTTGAGAGGAAAAGTCAGAACCTAGTGTTAAAGGGCCTTTTAACTTTAAATTACCTCATTCAATATTCTGAGCTAACCATTGACTCTGCCATTAAAACCATCAAATTAACAGCCAATTGATGAACTGGGCAATGAGATGAACTCCTCTAAAAAGAGTTTGAGTTCTTATTCAAAACTTGCATTCTGATGGCTGCACAATTCAATTCCTTTGTCTATAGGATCCAATGTACCCATGACATAATGTTTGCCAGCTGAAATATTGGCAGTGCATTTCTTAATCAAGGAACCATGCCATTTGTCCTATTCAGTACTGTATCTACTCAATTACCAGGCAAATACTTACATTTAATGGATGAGTGGAATTTTTCAAAACTTTTTAGAAGTGTGGGTTTTCGTTATATTTGATTCTATTTGGAAAATTTGGACCAATTCCAACAGAAAATCTTATTATATTGGAGAGAAATAAAAGTTAGAGGAATTTGGGTTCAATTCAGCATGCCTGAATTCAAATTTTTGTATTCTTATTTTGAAATATTATAAAGTGGTTTTAGGATAACTGAAATAGTGTGCATGTTTTATTTTGGAATGCAATCTTATAAAAAATATTCTGAAAATCCTTGGTCATTATCTTACTCATATACAGGGTGCATGGTATTTGAGGAAATATGGTATTTTTTGGTCCATATCATGAAATTTGTGGACTATGTTCCTTGATAAAAATGACAACAGTGAATTTTCAGTGAATGAGTAAGCAGTCCCTCTGATATTCTATTTACAGTGTTCCCAAACCCATGCTGGTTTGTGGACTAGTGCCAGTCTGGATCTGCACAAGTTTTTTGCTGGTCCATGGGAGATTTTTAGTATAATACATTTATCAAAAGTTGCATTAAAGTCTGGTCTCGTTACCTAAAATTTTTGATGGATAATGGTAGTTGAATTATCTGATGAAAACAACAGTTGGCTTTTCTCCTAACAATACACTTGAGACAAATTTTCACCTGCTGAAATAAATTATTTTAAATTTTTATGCTGCGAAATCTTTCTCCAAGCCCATGTTTATAATTGTTTGATAACATTCTCAACTGAATTTTTGTAATAACTACCTGCCTATATAATGGTGAAGCGAAACTTTTGGGGTCTGCAAAAATTTTATGAAACTTTTTGCCAGTCTACAGAAATTACTTTTGGAATTTGCTGGTCTTTGAATTTTTTGTGGAAATTTGTTGGTCCACCCGAAAAGGTTGGGGAACACTGTTCTATCATATACTCAATGGATTTTTTAAAAATTCCACATTAAATACATTTTCTCCAGCAATATCGTTGAGAAATATTTGCACTTTTCCAAAGCCATCCAGAAATGGACCAAGATTGTTCACATCATGCCCAAAATTACAACTTGGACACGGTCATGAAAGAAAGGGGTCAAGTACAGGATAAATGCTGGAACCCACTTCAAAGTAACCCCAGAACATTTATCCAACATCTATTTTTTTTTTCCTGCTGCCGGCTGCTGAAACGACCAACAAGTGGCCCTTGGTTTTGCGCACTCTTGACTCCATTAGTACAGTATGCATATGCACATATACGTATATAGGGAAGCACAAGAATTGTGGCTTCTCCACTGTCGTGGTGACACGTGCGGGAGGACGTCCAACGGCGCACTTCCTTTGGCTGTTTTTCTGCATTCATACCCCGGGGTACGTATCTTTCAACGTTAAGTTCATATCCGCGATCACGGAGTTGTTGCTTCTCTGAAAAAGCATACAATGAGTAAGAATTTTCTGCGCAGATGATAATGATGATCATGGATCAGCAGATGGTATGGCTGAAGTTTGTTTGGTTTTTTTTTACGCATTTTGTTTGTAACTAAAGTGCGTGCTTTGATGTGCAAAAAAATTGATGGATGATATACTGTAGTACCAATGCTCTCTATGCCAGTGTTCCCCAACCTTTTTGGGCCTGCCGACCTGCAAATTTCCTTAAATTTTTTTGCAGACTGGAAAATTTCCCAAAAATGTTATGTAGACCGGGAAATTTTTATAGAATCAAAAAAGTGTTGCTTGAAAGACTTCATGACAGCCATTTAAACCTTTGGCAGCAAAGTTGGACTATTTTTGCAAAATTGTGTTACCCTCAGAGAGGTGAAGAAAAAAATGTCAACAGGGGGTCAAGGGTTTCTTTGGCATTAATACCTAATGATTACAATTTGAACGATGCAAAGCTTTTCTCTCCCAGATTTCCCCATCCTTTTGCCTTCGTATCGAAGAAATGCCTCCAATTTTAGCTTTTGGTTTTTGAGAGACGGAGAATCCTGAATCTGATTAAATGCTTCAAACATCATTGAACCATGTCCGTTGGAATATTTAGAACCTGTTCCAACCAAGCCATCATGACCTGAAAAAAAATAGTTCATAAAAAAAACTTTGCAATGCGATTTCGATAACATTGCGATTATTGGACAGAGACTTGTATAAAAACTCTTTCTTGCAATCAAAAATTAGTCGTAACGATGATCCTAGCGCATATTTTAAAATTTTTTTTCGAATGAGTCTTCAGCGTTTTATTATTTGAGGTTGCTCGAAAAAGTGCTTTCCTATATATGACTTCTGTAGAAGCTCTTCATTTTTTTTTATTTATGACGCACGGAGTGACAAAATCGTATTTTCGTATACAAAGCACAAATGGAATGGCATTTAAATTCAAGTAGTATCCCCTTCGTTGGTATTTTTGAAGCTATGACGTCAGACTTCGCCATTCATCTGCCTGTCAGCATTTCCAAGTGCTCCCCTCGGGCGGTTTTTCCGGATTCATCTAAATGTGGCGTAAATCCCGTGAAGGAAAACACTAAACAACAATCCAAATAAAGTAAAAATGTGTCATACAAAATTTCAAATGAACTTTTTCGCTACTCCTGAGTCCTGAGCAGGGACCTGAAAATAAAAACCTTGCTTAATGGAATAATCTGATGTAACAAGGCTTTTTCTTATAATAAGAGTGTACTGTGTTGCCAAATTTTCAATGATGGAATTCTCCACGACTGAATTTTGGCGGCAAGAAATTTGTGAAGGAAACCCACATTAGAAGGGCACTGAGAAACAAAAACAAAGCAATGGGGGAGGGTGAATATAAGTGAAAGGCTACACACTTACTCACTGGCCACGTGCGACTCTACGCCGGGCACGTGTCTTGCTTTCCCAGAAAATCCACTGACAGCAACAAATTTTTCCCTGCAACGAATTTCAGGAGTGCATGTACGTATACAACCCCTCCCCCGTCAAACTTGTTGTTTTGCACAATTTTGCGCGCGTCCCATAAGTGTTCTCCTTTGCCTTCTTCATTCGGGGAGTCCATACAAAAAAAAGAAGCAGCCTCGTGCGTGAAATGATCGCCACGTTAGAGTCAAAAAATGTTTAAATATACTTTTGAATTCGCAGATTTTAAGTTTTATTAGTTATTGGATATTTTGCTACAATATGGGAAGATTTTGCACAATTTTGCGCGTATCCCATATAAGGTTTCTCCTTTGCCTTCATTCGGGGAGTCCATAAAAAAAAAGAAGCCTCGTGCGTGAAATGATCGCCACGTTAGAGTCAAATAATGTTTATATATAATTTTAAATTCGCAGATTTTAAGTTTTATTAGTTACTGGATATTTTGCTACAATATGGGAAGATTTCGCATGGAATCTCTTCGCAATCATGAATACTGTTGATATGATTCATGAAGAAAATTTAATCGAAATTTCCGCGCCAGAAATTTGTGGATGAAATTCCCAAACTCCAATAAGGGTTTTATTCAAGGATTTTTAAAATTCTTCAGTCACGTTTTTGTTGACATAGGATGACCTGCAAGTGACTCAAAGCAGTTGCTCATTTTTGCCTGGGCAAAAAAAAAGTTTTTCTTCTTCAAGGACTTCACACTCGCATTTGAGGATGATCAGAAGGATCATCAGCATTTGCGACTATATTTACTTTATGAAAAGTCCATGAACAAATGACGCTTGATAAATTCGATGATATATATTTTTAAGCACATTTTTATATTTGTTGTTTTGTAGCTGAGTCGTGTCCAGACAGATCAACGAGCCATAGCCAACGTCAGGGCAGTAATGAGTTTTTTTTCAGACTGACGTGATTATACTGGAGTGTGTATATATAGGCGTCGACGAATGACGTTTGACTTGCTTATATGTTGCCTTCCTTGCCTCGACAGCCAACCAGAAAGGTTGCTCTTCCAACTGTCAATATTTTTCTTGAGACTCGTTTTTCGAGTTCGATATTTTGTCACAGAGACTCATGGTCATCAAAATTTTTTTGCAATGATGAATCAGAATTAACTTTTTGCCTGCTCAAAAATTTTCCTGGGGTCCAAGAAAAATCTGAATATTTTGGCATTCAAATGCCAAAATATTACGCCTGATCCAAGAAGACACAAAAAATAAGCTGTAACTAGAAGGCGTTTTGAAATGCCTAGAAGATACGCATTAACTAAAATTCCAAGTAGGCGTAACATAGAGAGGTTCGAAATGCGTAGCATTTTTGGCTAGAAACGCGTTTGAAACACATTTCAAAATGCCCAAATTATTTGCTGGGTCTGGCTGTACTCACAGGATCACTTTTAAAAAGTTCAAATATCCAGGCTGTGGTCTTCAAGAACAAGAGGGATGTCCCTTTGTTTTGCATAGATTTGGCATAAAAATTAAGTTTCAAAAAAACATACATAAACTACAAAACAAAAAATTATTTAAATTCTTATTGATTCAAGGGATTGGATGCATTGTTTCTAGTACAGTTGAATCTTGCTAAGACAAACCTCCTTAACTTGAATACTGTACCTCCCTAAGTTGAATTTTTTAAAGTTGCAGTCTCAATCCCCATTGAAAGAATGCCTTAAAAACTTCCCTAACTCAAAGGATTTTCCTCTAAATAACTTTTCAATGTATTCCACAGTACAAATGATTGATTCTATAAGTACAAGATATATGATTCTATCAAACTCAAAATCTCCATGAGTCAAAATCTCCTGAAGTTTTTTTTTTTTTTTGCTGGGCCCTTAAAATTTGATTCAGAGAAGTTCTCATGTTTTAGTCAAATGGAAGTTGTTTTGTGTCATTCAAAAATTTTGAAATCCTTTCCAGTTTCATCTGGTAATAACCACGTTTTCACACCTGTTAAAGTGTACTCACCCTGTTAACTTTGACTCAGACTTCATTGACCGTTTGAAGCAATTTATGTGGTTCTGCGCGTTTTCTTGACAAGTACTTTTTTTTTTTTAAAAAAAAAAAAAGAGATGAAAATTCAGCAGCGAAATTTTACTGCCATTTGTGCGCAGTTAACCGAAATTTCTTGCCGCACGTTTGGAGAAGCAGTCGCTCAGTAGGGGAAAACCCCTGTTTTCGGAGCTGATGCCTAAAAGCCTGCTAATTACTCAGTCCCGTGGGAATTTCCGGGTACGCATGACCCCTGACTGCCTTGCGTCCCCCGTGTGTCACGGTTGACGAGGCGGGGGTGCTGGTGACCTGTTGTCACAAAAATATATATCTGCAACTCATCGAACCAACTGCGAAACACACTGCACTGAAGAAAAAAATATTCCTGTGAGCCCAGATATTCGCGTAAAATAGCAGAACTATTCAAGAACATGCTTTGTATTGAGGATGCTGCTGGTGAAAATTGAAGATGAATGAATGAACAGAACACTTTATTTGCCACTTTTCAGTGTTCACAAGGTTCAATCAAGACTTCCACATCCAAACCCCCTCCCCACCCAACCCAAATCCACTCAAAGACATTTAATCCCTTCAAAGCAGGAAACAGAGCACAAATTGATAACAAATAATAAAATAAAATACAATCCACAAAATACAACTGGACATCTGACATGTATGCATACACTCAATCCTTCCCTGACATTGAAAACGAAATATCAGTAAAAATTAATTTAAAACACATGGTCTTCAGCTTGTTTCTGTAAGAGGTTCAGTTGAATGAACAATTCAGAGAGAATCTTTGATGAGAAATCATATAAGGCCAACAGATGAAGAATATTGAAGATAATTCAAATTTAGCAATTATATCTTCAATTTGGGAAACTACACATTGGAAAACTTCAAAAACTGTTTAAGATAGAATCTTGATAATGACGAAAGAAATGCACTGAAATGTATTACAGGTGTAACCTTGCAATTTGACCTCCTGCAATATTAGACCATCCCACAATTTGACAGTTGAATTTGCAGGGAAGTTGGATTGCAATTTGATCCTTGCCCCACAATTAAACCTACTTCGGCCACTTTTTCACATTTTTTTTTACTGATCTTTTTGAATTTCATGAAGTATCTTGCAATTCAAACACCTCACATTTTGAACCTAGTTTGGCAATGGATGAGGGTCAAATTGCAAGGTACCACCTGTATTGCCTGAAGAAAATTCACTTTTAAGGTCCATGTGGTATAGCCAAAATGTTATTGAAGTATCATCACCATGAACTCTTTGTTATACTTTACCAAAATTTGCTTTGAACTATGGCTCTTAGGCAAAGACATTGAAAATGAATTCATTTTAAAGGAAACATTGTCCTTGGAAAATTTCATTAGATTTCAGAATTATATAATTTCACAAAAACTTCAGAATTCACACAGCTTTACAAATAAAACTTTTGGGCTAAGGACTAATTTTTTGTTGTTGAAAATTGGAAAGAAAGAAACGAATGTATTGCTCTGCTGATACAAAAATTACTTGGATTTCCTATATAATGCCAAATGTAATTTACAGTGACAATCCAATTTGTGATAATTTTCCTGATTTTTAAAGTTGACATCTTTAATTTTGAACTATTCCTTATTGTGCTCAATAAACATGAATAAAGATTCTCAGCAAGGGAACATAGGGATTACAGCATGGTTGAATATCATTCCTTTTGAATCTGTGATAAATTAAGAAGCATCTAAATAAAGACATTTACGCAAAGCTTTTTCATCAATCAAAAAACAACGGATCAGGATTAAGGATGACCAGACCCAACCTAATATCTTACGGATTTCATCATTCCCCAGCACCGAATTCTCGTCACCCGTGATGCAACACATGCCTAAAAAAAAAAAAAAAAAAAGAAGAAGGGAAAACCCTGGGTTCCCCGGAATTATATTAATAATCCGGATTTTTTGTAGCGTGAAAGACGATCCGCTGATCCCCTATGCACTAATCAAAAAGTCCACGCGTGTGCAACAATACAGTGGAAATAATAAGACATGTGAACGAACGTCAGCTTCTCTGGCCGCCAGCAGAAAATAATATTGGCAAAAGTTTCTTTTGACTGTTCGAAATAAATTTTAAACCATTCGTGAATATAGCACAATAGCGTCATGCTTCAATTCCTTGTGAAACAGGGAAAAAACACAAAATTGTCGGGATATTTTTTTTTAATTAAAAACACGTGTTTATTTGGTTATTGCAATTCATTTTGAAATCTGAACAAAGACGTCTTCCTGAAGAAAATTGAATTACCTAGGATTTTTGACACTCGTATTTCTCATATAATTTATTCAATAGAAGATATTTGGCCGTTTATAAATCTATCAATTGTATTTCGTCCACATCCTTTCTTCATTTGAAAGGATTTGTTGTCGGAGTCGCGCAAAAAGTAAGTTGGTGAAATTAATTAGTTTCATAAAATCACATGAACCTCTAACAGAAAATAAGTGTAAGATGCAATTATTTGATGCGTCTACTGTATTTAAGGAATTTCTAGCTTCTTTTCTGATTTTTATGAACGAATTCTCGAATTTATTTTCCATCAATGAAGAACGATATAAAATATTCTAAATTCAATGGATTGCTTGTTTCATGTAACTTTCCATGTTTCATGTAATGTAACTTTTGTTTCATGTAAGTGTCCATGTCACTTTCTTGGCTTTGTTCCCATGGGGAAGAACTTGAATAATCGAGCTCAATCTTGAAATTAAAATTTTGTAATATTTAGCCCCGGGATATTCAAGGAAAAAGGTCTCTATCGGCATCCTGATGCTTAATCAA
>CAJPEX010002925.1:23404-33630 GCA_905338405.1 Notodromas monacha
GTGTCACGGTTGACGAGGCGGGGGTGCTGGTGACCTGTTGTCACAAAAATATATATCTGCAACTCATCGAACCAACTGCGAAACACACTGCACTGAAGAAAAAAATATTCCTGTGAGCCCAGATATTCGCGTAAAATAGCAGAACTATTCAAGAACATGCTTTGTATTGAGGATGCTGCTGGTGAAAATTGAAGATGAATGAATGAACAGAACACTTTATTTGCCACTTTTCAGCATTCACAAGGTTCAATCAAGATTTCCACATCCAAACCCCCTCCCCACCCAACCCAAATCCACTCAAAGACATTTAATCCCTTCAAAGCAGGAAACAGAGCCCAAATTGATAACAAAAATAAAATAAAATACAATCCACAGAATACAACTGGACATCTGACTTGTATGCATACACTCAATCCTTCCCTGACATTGAAAACAAAATATCAGTAAAAATTAATTTAAAACACATGGTCTTCAGCTTGTTTCTGTATGAGGTTCAGTTGAATGAACAATTCAGAGAGAATCTTTGATGAGAAATCATATAAGGCCAACAGATGAAGAATATTGAAGAAAATTCAAATTTAGCAATTATATCTTCAATTTGGGAAACTACACATTGGAAAACTTCAAAAACTGTTTAAGATAGAATCTTGATAATGACGAAAGAAATGCACTGAAATGTATTACAGGTGTAACCTGGCAATTTGACCTCCTGCAATATTAGACCATCCCACAATTTGACAGTTGAATTTGCAGGGAAGTTGGATTGCAATTTGATCCTTGCCCCACAATTAAACCTACTTCGGCCACTTTTTCACATTTTTTTTACTGATCTTTTTGAATTTCATGAAGTATCTTGCAATTCAAACACCTCACATTTTGAACCTAGTTTGGCAATGGATGAGGGTCAAATTGCAAGGTACCACCTGTATTTGCCTGCAGCAAATTCCCTTTTAAAGTCCATCTGGTATAGCCAAAATGTTATTGAAGTATCATCACCATGAACTCTTTGTTATACTTACCAAAATTGGCTTAGAACTATGGCTATTGTGCATGAAAATTGAAAATGAATTCATTGTAAAGGAAACAGTGTCCTTAGAAAATTTCATTAGATTTCAGAATTATATAATTTCACAAAAGCTTCAGAATTCACACAGCTTTACAGATAAGGCTTTTGGGCTTGGGACTAATTTTTGTTATTGAAAATTTGAAAGAAAGAAACGAATGTATTGCTCTGCTGATACAAAAATTACTTGGATTTCCTATATACAGTAATGCCAAATGTAATTTACAGTGACAATCCAATTTGTGTTATTTTCCTGATTTTCAAAGTTGACATCTTTAATTTTGAAGTATTCTTTATTGTGCTCAAAAAACATGAATAAAGATTGCAAAACATCTCCACAAGGGGAAATAGAGATTACAGCATGTTTGAATATCATTCCTTTTGAATTTGTGATAAATTAAGAAGCATCTAAATAAAGACATTTACGCAAAGCTCTTTCATCAATCAAAAAACAACGGATCAGGATTAGGATGACCAGACCCAACCTAATATCTTACGGATTTCATCATTCCCCAGCACCAAATTCTCGTCACCCGTGATGCAACACAGCATGCATAAAAAGAAAAAGAGAAGGGAAAACCCTGGGTTCCCCGGAATTATATTAATAATCCGGATTTTTTGTAGCGTGAAAGACGATCCGCTGATCCCCTATGCACTAATCAAAAAGTCCACGCGTGTGCAACAATACAGTGGAAATAATAAGACATGTGAACGAACGTCAGCTTCTCTGGCCGCCAGCAGAAAATAATATTGGCAAAAGTTTCTTTTGACTGTTCGAAATAAATTTTAAACCATTCGTGAATATAGAACAATAGCGTCATGCTTCAATTCCTTGTGAAACAGGGAAAAAACACAAAATTGTCGGGATATTTTTTTTTATTAAAAACACGTGTTTATTTGGTTATTGCAATTCATTTTGAAATCTTAATAAAGACGTCTTCCTGAAGAAAATTGAATTACCTAGGATTTTTGACACTCGTATTTCTCATATAATTTATTCAATAGAAGATATTTGGCCGTTTATAAATCTATCAATTGTATTTCGTCCACATCCTTTCTTCATTTGAAAGGATTTGTTGTCGGAGTCGCGCAAAAAGTAAGTTGGTGAAATTAATTAGTTTCATAAAATCACATGAACCTCTAACAGAAAATAAGTGTAAGATGCAATTATTTGATGCGTCTACTGTATTTAAGGAATTTCTAGCTTCTTTTCTGATTTTTATGAACGAATTCTCGAATTTATTTTCCATCAATGAAGAACGATATAAAATATTCTAAATTCAATGGATTGCTTGTTTCATGTAACTTTCCATGTTTCATGTAATGTAACTTTTGTTTCATGTAAGTGTCCATGTCACTTTCTTGGCTTTGTTCCCATGGGGAAGAACTTGAATAATCGAGCTCAATCTTGAAATTAAAATTTTGTAATATTTAGCCCCGGGATATTCAAGGAAAAAGGTCTCTATCGGCATCCTGATGCTTAATCAACATTTCTCGAATCCCTTTTCTCGCGAATCTTAGAAAATATAAAACTTTTTCAATTTAATACCAGTCTTTATTCAAAAGCTAACATGAAAAAAAATGAATTTTTCCGATACGCGATGTCGGGTCTTTATATACAGAAGTGTCGATGTCACGTGAATATTTATTCAGCAGACTTTAATGATTCTGATCGGACCTTCAATGTAATTGTGAGACACAGAGAACTCGTTCGTTAAAATCCGAAAAATAGACGTAACTTAATAATATAAAAAACTTGAAGTCAAGGAATGCGACAGCGGGAAATCCCGATGGAAGTGCCCGCTGCCGCAAATTGCGCAATCGTAAAATCCTTTCTTTTCCGAAGCTAACATGAAAAAAAATGAATTTTTCCGATACGCGATGTCGGGTCTTTATATACAGAAGTGTCGATGTCACGTGAATATTTATTCAGCAGACTTTAATGATTCTGATCGGACCTTCAATGTAATTACGTCATATTTCAAGTCAAGATTTAATGATTTTTGATCTTATACACAAAAGAAAATCAAGGATCTCACACTAATAGACGAACCTTTAAAAAAATCTTGGTGCTTTTTAATTGACAACCTTTCCGGCTGCGCGAGAAATATGATGGCATGCATCGAATGTGTTCCATTTTGCTCCCCTTTCCAGAGGGGATTATCCAGTCCCTGTTCTTGTCACATCCGCTTTCCAGGTTTCCTGAGAGGTGCATGGATGACATATTTAATTTTTCTGGGGAAATCCCTTGCGGGGGCTCACAAGGGCATGAAAATATTGCGCGGTTCAGGAGCTTTGGGGATTATTCCCAGAAGCGCATTTCCCTCAAATGACCGCAGGAATATTTATTTTGACATGAAAGTTGGTATATGAAACGAAAGAACTCAGCAATAATAGATGGCGAACTATAATTGTTGCCTAATTTGAGCACAAATTCTTACTGATGGCATCTAATCTAATTTTAATTTTTTATAAGATTCATATTTTTCTGGTGTAAACAATAAGTGAGTTACTGCATCTGAATTATGCAACCATATTCAAAGTAAGAAAAGTGAATTAGGGACTTGACGTAAAATACCGTATTTAGGCAAACTGTTTATAGGCTGGAAGCATACAAACGCAATGGTTATTAGTCCTTGGGTGGCAAAGTTAGACTATTTTTGCAAAATTTTGTTGCACCTCAGAGAGGAGAAGAAAAAAATTACAACAGTAGGTTGAATGCCAGCCTCCTGCTGGCGTTGAAATATATTTAATCTCTTAAACTAGGAATTCCATAATGAAATCCCAGACTGATTGTTGTGTTTTCTTCATTACTCACTTGACATCAAATTATATTGAAGACATTTTTCCTCAATAAATACAAGGCTGGGAAAAATCCTGTTTTTTTCCCTTGGAACAGAAAAAATTTGCAGGAAAATAAAAGAATGCTCTGTTAAGCAACAGGCTTTTCTTGGATTAATTCTGACTTTGCCTCAGCCCACCTACTGGAAGGATTTTTCTGACTGGAAAAACTGAAAACAGATGAGGATGCATGACTCTGTCCTGCAATAGGAAAAAAATCCTCTGCCATCCAAGGGTTAAGAATCAACACAGGAAAAATTATAGAGAAAATGTCCACACACCCTGCAGGTTGATGTATATCCAGAGTTAAGTGTCACAATGTAACCGGTGAAATGACTTACTGGAGTGTCGTAAAAGTACTACACATGTTGTAAACTCTATACCGACATGTCCACCATGGAGTGTTAAACTGTAGGGCAAATTCAACCATCCTGCAATTTGATGGTTGAATCTGCTGGGAGGTCAACTTGCAATTTGACCTATTCCCCGCAATAAGTCCACCCACAGAGATGGGTAAAAATGTCAAATACAATTAAGAAAACATTGCATTTGACATTGCTTTGTAATTTTACCCTAGTCCAGTAACAGATTAGGATCAAAATGTGGGGGCATCACTTGTATTCAATCGCATCTTTCTCATCAATAGGTTCCACATAAACTCATATCTATTTTTATGAAAATACCGTATATTCCCATTTTGTCTCATTCAACCCTTCGCAACATAGTTGGATTTTTAAAAAAATGTTGTGTCCTAGAAAGTAGAATATTCAAAAAATAGCAAATATTATACAGTACCGTACATAATTCATTTCATATTGCAAAATGATCCAGTCTCACGTTTTCTCGTGATCAGACAGGATCTTGCCACCCACACATCTCCAGAATAATCTGAAACCCCCAAGCGTTCAAGTCTCTTCATGCCCTGCTTATATGCCCTGGAATTTTCTTTTCAGTGACGCGCATCAATAAGAAATATCCCTCCCCACCTCCACACTCACGCTATTGGTCGACCCACACACCTTATGCATATGTTTCCTTCCGCCTCGTAGCCTAGGAGGAAGAGAGGGAAAAGACGGAGACGGGTGGCAGGGGCCCTAAGCTGGGGGTCGGGCAAAATTTGGGCCCAAGCCCAGCGCCTCCTTTGCCAGTTCGGCCGCGATCCGCGAGCGTTGCGGGTTATCTCGCTCCGTTCGCCAGCCAAAAAAAAAGCGAGAAGTAAAATCACTTTATTTTCTCTCACACTTGGAACCCGGAAACCCACGGGAAATCATAGACATTCTCTCAGTTCTCTGCCGACATCGTTCAGTGATGTGGTAGCCCGAGAGGAAGCGGGAACAGACTCCGGAAGCAGATTCGGGAATGCGCCCGGTTTTCCGGGCTGAAGTGCACCACGGAATTCCGACGCTTGGCCTGAATACCTACCTGCAACTAGTCCTACTTCTAGTCCCTTTTTGCGTGTGTGTGTGTGTGGAATTTCCAGTGTGCTTGCTTTCGATCAGACAGAGACCAGTATGACGCAGATCAGCTGAAACACAGCGGCGTTAGAAGAGCAGTCGAAGTTCCATGTCAACTCAGTGTAAAAGAACCGAGGAGGGTAGCGAAGGTAAAAACGTGCTCAAAATCCCAAACTTTTTGTGAAATATCTTTGCTTTTCAGGTCTAACATAGAGGTGAAAATGTAATGAAAAATTTTAATTGTTTCTCGGAAAACTCTGAAATATATTAAAGTTTAAAAAAATGACTGTTACCTGACAAATGCAAAATGTCTATCAAATATTGAAGATCATACTTTCCAGGGTGAATTTTCCTTTAAATGTGCATGCGTGTCATAGTGTATTTCAACTGAAAATTTACAATCCGAAAAATTCAGGAAGATAATTGAATGCATTTGTATGCGGCAGCTTTTAATTTTTTTTATGCTAAAGATTCTGTTGAAAAATTATTCCTCCATTTTTATTTCTGCTTCGAAAAGATCAGTTCAAAAATAATTCATTTGCAAGTTTTTCGAATTCATACAAAATTAGCGTAGAACATTTCGGAGATAATGTAACAATAAAAGATATTTGGGAGGCATTAGTGAGAATTAACTTATAAATTATGAGCTGGGAATAATTATTATATTTATCTTTGCGTTCTTCCAATAAAATCTGTTTTCCTTGTCTTATCTTTGCAGAGGATCTCAAGAGTGTACCATAAGAAGACAAAACAACAAGTTGTGAATAGTTTGTATCAAGAGAAACGACTGAGGAAGAGAGAAAGAGAGAGGAGAGATTGGCATCAGAAGCAAATAGTCGATTATATTAGTCAGCGGAGGAAACTTATACTGCTTCACCAGCAACACAAGTCCCGCAATTCCGCCACCGCCAAAGTGTTCAGGATTTCAGATGAGAAACGCCTACATTTCCTCCATTTTTTTTGGGGGCGCCAACTCGACTCTTTATGCAGAGCGTCGTTGATTAGTCTTTTGTCTTTTACCGCGCCCTTAAGAACGACGCGGCGGAGGTCCTTAGGTTAGTCGAGAAGAGGTCCCGCACCGCAGTAGTGGACGCAGCCGAAGACGCCGACCATTGCCCACTGGACTTTAGCCGCACCTCCAAGACATTCCCCCGAGATGACGAACCCTTGTCATTGGTCACGCGGAAACCGTCGGGTGACATTGACATGCGCTGCAGTCCAGACTCGGGCATATGTTCCCCTTCCGGCGTGCTGAGGAACCATCTTAATCAACTCAATAGTCTAGGAGTCGCCCACGTGGTGGTGGAGCCACCAATGCCGACTTACCACACACTTCTTATGCCAGCCCAGTCCCCGCCTTCGCCGATCGATGATTCCTCACAAAACGTGTCGCCATCACCGGTGGGTGGGAAACGGGGCTTTCAACAACAGCCGAAACCAGGCCAGGCAAATGAAAACAACAACAAAGTCTCCAATAGTAAGGGACTCATCAAACGACTCAAGACCAAAAAGCCCGCGTTTGATGAGGACAAATCGTCGCCTGTGTCCGGCACAATCATTCGTGACATTGAAGATGGGGAGGACCTTACCGTGATCCGCAAGGGAGACATTGACCCAGCTTTCAATTTGGTCGAGGTCACGGATGAGGCCAGGGCTGAATTGGCACAGATAGAAAACAAAATTGGAGACTACGTTTGTCGGCTTTGCAAGGTCAGTTAATATTTTAATCACTCCTTTAATGAAAAAAATATCTTTGCTTATCTCAAAACCATCCCGCAATTTTATGGTTCCATTTGCAGGGAGGTTGACTTGTAATTCCACCTTTGCCCTGGAATTTTACCTGCCTTGGCCACTTTTTTGCATTTTTGTGCTCATATTTCTTAATTTTATTACGTGTCTTACAATTCAACTGCTTACTAATGTGACCCTAGAGTCCAGCAACAGATTTGGGTTGAATTGCAAGGTACCACCTGTATTGAGATTTGTCAAGACAAGATTCTACTTTTATATAGACAATGTCTGAGACTCTAAGGAATTTTGTCTTACAGCCAAGAACATATTTATTTTTTAAAATATATTTCATTGGGACATATATTTTGACATTCCTACTCTGACCTATGGCTACTCAGCTCAGTTGTAATTAAGAATTGTTGAAGAGTTTTTGGAAATCCTTCTAGAAGTATGTGTTGCAATTTTTTTTGAAGCACAACATCTGTAAATTTAATTTGGCATCAAACGTAGGATGAAGTATAGTGTTGAATGTCAATTTACTCATAATTTTTCTGACACTTGGAAAATATAATAAACTTTACTTTCGCTACACGAATACTTGGACAGGCCAAAGATTTCTGATGCAAACTTTTGGTTTTTTTTTCTATGAAGTCCCAAGAATGCACAAGACTTCCCGCACAACAATTTCACACTTCAGAAGTCACAGATAGAACGTTCATTTACATATCCAGCTTTTTTATGTATTGAAAAAAGAAAAATTATGGCCATAAATACAAAGAACTTTTGGTGGAAAATTCTATGGTTTGAATGTTTCATCATTGGTTAAGTAAAGAAAAATCGAAGCTAATATGCATGTCAGTTCAAGATAATGGAATTGGAGCCTGTTGAAGCCCTTTGTCTTTTTTCCGAGTTTAGTCGAATTTTATTGATTAATTCGATATTAAATTGAAAAAATCGCAGCACAAACTTTTTAATCGCTGATATTGTTCACCACTTTCTTTTTTAATAATGCAAAATTTCCTTTAAATTTTTCCCGTTTTCCCTGGTTTCCTAGAATGTTATTGATTAATTGGATCTCAAATGAACATGATCGCAGCGAAAATACTGGGAAACAACTTTTGCTCTCAGTTTGTCAATTTCTGTGCTTTTGATTTTTCTTCTTTTAATAATTTAAATTTCCTTTCATTTTTGCCCATTTTCCTGGTTTTCTAGAATTTGATTAATGCTGGATCTCAACTGAACAAAATCGCAGCGAAAATTCTGGGAAACAACTTTTACTCACAGTTTGTCAATTTCTGTGCTTTTGATTTTTCTTGTTTTAATAATTTAAATTTCCTTTTATTTTTGCTCGTTTTTCCTGGTTTTCTAGAATTTTATTTATTAACTGGATGTCAAATGAACAAAATCGCAGCGAAAATTCTGGGAAACAACTTTTACTCACAGTTTGTCAATTTCTGTGCTTTTGATTTTTTTTTTAATGCTGCAAATTGAATTTTATTTTTTACAGGCATGGTATGAAGATGCTTTTGCCTTGGCTCAACACCGTTGTCCAAGAATCCTGCATCTAGAATACCGGTGTCCAGAGTGCGGCAAAGTGTTCAACTGCCCTGCAAACCTGGCGTCTCACAGACGCTGGCACAAACCGCGTCCAGACGCCAACAAGTCAACCACTGGCTCTTCCCGCGGTGCCAATAAGCGACCACCGTCGACAGTGACGACCACAACGACAATGACAGCCAGCAGCAGCAGCACCGCCACTTCATCATCCGCCGACGACGACTACTACGACGCAGACGACCGCGGCCGACAACTCCAGGCGTCTCCGGCTTGCAGCACCAGCAGCACTAATTGTTCATCAATCGATCCGATGATCCACCAACAACAACAACAACAACAATTTCAACACCAATGCAGCGTTTGTTCGTTCGTGCCGTTGAGCTTGGCCGAATTGCAGGAACACTACAAGTCGCACATTATTCTCAGTGGGCATCATCAGGAGGAAGAATCCGTTCGACTCTTGCGTCGACACGTCGCGCCGATTTTTGTCCCCGAGTCCGCCTCGTCTTGAGTCACGCCCACAAATTTAATTTAAACAAAAAAAACAAAGGCTTTATATTTTTCCATTTTATCCGAAATTTTCGGAACGGAGGAGAGAATGTGTTTTTTTTAGAGGATGTTAGTGAGAGAGAGAGAGAGAATTTTTTTGTATTAGAAAAAGTATATCAGGGGTTGAACCGCGAGGTCCCCCGGCCACCGGAGGAGTGAATTCTAGTCAAATTCAGGGCAGACGCACAAAAATTTGCGAGTCAGTCAGTATTCGGCATTCAGCAAGTATCCCTTCCTTCCTACATGCAATTTAAAAAAAGGAAAAATTCGAAAAAATCGTTCAAAAAAATGACGTAATTTTCCCGTCTATCTTTGCCATATCTGCTAATTGACAATATTTTAAAAGCAGTTTTCATAGTTTTACAGTTTTAAGGAATAACTTTTCTCGCTAAAATATAGTTATGCTAAAAATTATCACGTTGTAAATATCTAAGGAGCCATTGAAAGTTGAATACAGTATTTCTCACGACAATCAGTTCAAACGTAAATTTAAAAATTAAGATTAGATCCTGAATTCGGCCCAGGAATCTTGAAATTGGCTTTCTTTAATGTCCCATGCAATTTTATAGTTGTAACTTGAAGTTGAAGAGGCATGACCAACTGTTGAAATGATCGACAAAATGTTGAAATTATTTAGTCACTAAATTTTGAGATTATTCTGATACCCTGTGGAAACATGTGGCCTCGTCAAAATTTTCTTTTTTCAAGATCAAACGTGCACTTCTTAGAGGAATCAAAAGTAAAATTTGGGAGTTTTTCGAAATTATCTAGAATATAATAATGCTGATTTTTCCTGGCATGTCAGGAGCATAAAATTACAATTAGAAAATTTTTCCTTTGCTCAGGGGGTTTTTTTTTCTGGCAAAGAATATGGCTTGCTTAATATTGGGTCGATTTTTTGAGTCCTTTTGTTTTGCATTTCTAGAGAAAATTGTATCTTTTTTTCTCTCTTGGAATCTGCCTAAAACTAACTTTCGAAATTTGCTGAGCCAGTTTACGATGGCAAATCCAATGATCTCAGTCGAAGCCCA